>JAGFMF010011942.1:4422718-4436089 GCA_019455555.1 Galemys pyrenaicus | reverse complement strand
TTTTATGTGTTTGTCTTAATGCGGCGGATGGCAGAACCCATTCAGAGAGGGCAGGCTTGGGGGTTCTGGGTGCTCCTCTCCCTGCCCTGTAACAAAACTTCCATACCACTGCAGCACAAATTCGATCCCTAGCCAGGGAGGAGACCCACATGGCACAGCAGACCTCTCCTGCCTTGCCCGCTGCTCCCTTCAGCAGTGTGTTTCAGTCAATCTGCCTGTTCTGTTCCTCATTCTGGCTCTGGTGAATCCTCTCACCCCCATGCCCAGTTCCTGTATGCATAAATAAATCTTTAAAAACAAACAAACAAAAAAAAGACTTTAAGTAGGTGTGGTGGTGTGCTTCACATTTTAAAGATTATGTGAATGAATGAAAATTGGGATCCAAAACTCAATTTCATTGATTATTTACAAGCTCATTTCTCTCTAGTGCTCTAATGCGTTGCTTCGGCATGCAATTCCTTCTGATCTAACTTAAAGGGAATTTTAAAAACTTGGTCTTCTCAGTGAAGTGCTGGCCTCTAACACTGTTCATGCATAATTTCAGAAGCCACTAGTCCACAGTGTCATTCTCCTATTAAGTTTCTTCTCAAATAAAACTTCCCTGTCACAGAACTGCTACATATTCACTGAAAACAGAGTAGTGACAGCATTTTTTGCTTCTGAGTCACATAAGCCAATTCTTGTCATCCCTTTAGTTAATTTCCTTATCTATAATATATTAGGTTTAGACTATAGATTAGTTCCATAACTATATGGAAATGGCAGTGTAAGTAACTCCTATATTTCTCTACTACCCCAGACACATTGAATAGATAGCTACACAGGGAATAATTCCCTCTGAAGAAATTCAGAAACCTGCTCAGTGATCCTATGCACTGCACAACTGAAATGCAGTTGCCAAAAACTGGACCCCTGACACAGCATCAGGCAAAGTTGAGGGAACCCCCAACTTACAGCTCCTCCTTGAGGGATTGGTAAAAATGGCACAAACTTTCAGTTATGAGTAAGTCCGGGGAACTACTGCATGTATCAACAACCTTTCTATGTGACGGTAGTTGATAATACTGTAAAATTGCCATTTGCTGACAGAGTAGAATTTGAATGCTCACCAAAAGCAAAAATAACAAAACATTAATTATGTGTTAGATAGATGTGTTAAGTAACCTGATTGTAAGAATCTTTATAATTACATAGTTTAACTCATAACATTGTATCCTTTATACAAATTTATCAATTATACCTCAATAGAGTTGAAAAAGAATTTTAAGAAATGTATATGAGAAAAAAACTTCTAAATAAACTACTTGGTCTCTTAGCAGGATTGTGAGGACAATGGCAACTTAAGTTTTTTGGGTTTTTTTTTTTTTTTGAGGTTAAAAAGAGGACTATGGAGGACTGGTAACAGCACAAGTCATCTACATCTGAATGTAATTGTTGGCTCCTGGTGAATAATAATTCAGAGCAATTATGTGTGCAGCAGTTTAGACAAGGGTATACTTTCTGCTCAACTTCAGCAAGGCAGGGATTTAGAAGCCAACACAATTTAAGGCATTATTGCTGGGAGACCACTGCAGCAGCTTTCAGTCTTACCCCATTGCTGTCTTTAGTATATTAGGGAGATTAACTTTAAGCACTTACTGGTTTCATTCTGAGCAAGAAGAGTGACCTTCTGTTTCTAGCAGGGCAGTGGGTTTTCTACAAATCCCTAAGTGTTAACTTCTGGGAACCCAGAGATAAGCAGCTGACTAGGGGTTTGCATTCTCTGTTATCTTTGGACACTCACAACACATCCTACAAAACCTACCCACTGGAAAAACCTTTAAAACCCATGTGTTAAATGTGAACTGATTTGGGGCATTCATGATGAGCTATTTTCATAGATGGATAGAATGGAAGGGCCCTCAAGAGTACATTCTGTTCAGTGTCTGACCTCATTGCTTTGTCCTTGTTATCTTATGAGAGACGCACACCATTGCAACCCAGACCTAAGCTTGCCTGGATTGCTAAGAGCTGTTTGCTATTCTTGTTCATTTTTTAATGTTCTTGTCAACTATAAAGAGGAGTTCAAAGTACTCTATTTTTTTTTCAGTTATGCAGATGGAAAGCAGAGAGCCTTGACAAAATATTGCAAGACTATCCAACATTTTGGTCCAATGCAAAATCTTTAGTGTACATTTACATGCAACTAAATTTCCCCTGGATTAAAATATATATTCTGGCTACCTATTAATTCAAATACCATCAGTGAGTGTTGTTCGAAGTTTAGCTCAAACTATGAATACAACATAGTGCCAATCACAATCCCATATTCCTTTTGCAAATGCGACTTCTATTAAGGGCCCAAAGGCAATCGCTTCTTCAAAAATGATCTGCTGCAGGGACTGTTCAATGGAATCGAACGTGTATATTAGCACAACAAAATCCCACACTAAAGCTCTTCCTTCAAAATCTCTGATATTATTAGAGATAAATTATAAACTATAACTCTATTTTTATATGAATTAACTCTAAGTATATATGTGTGTTCAGGGAGGATGTATAGCCTGAAATTGACTTGTTGGAAAACACTGTACAATTCTAGTTGTGTTTTCATTAACGGTTCTTCACTTGACAAATGAGAGAGATTATTGAACTATTTGTGACCTAGCTTCCTTAGCCATAAGGAAAAAAGATAGCATGGCCTCTCCCTTATTTAAATAAACTTAAAATTAGATAAACATTCTGAAAAGTTGTGATGAGATCACTGAAAATTAATAACATATTGAAAGACGTATGGCTTTGGCTACTGTGAATGAGTGCACTAGTGGATTGTTAGTGATTCTGTTTTAAAGTGAGGCATCCTGCCCCCCTGAAATTAATCAGAACCAGCAAATCTGCTCGTTAGTCAATGTTAAAATTGTGGCAGCCTGCTGTGTCTGCCGTCTTGACACAGCAATTACAGTGCAAGAACAAGACATTATTATCAATCTCTAAATTCCGAACCAGTGACAGTCCCCACAAAAGGGAGTAAATCAGAGGAAATGGAAGAGACGGGGAGACAACTGCACAGAGCAGTAGGGAGCAGGGGCACACACAGAATGGATAAAACTAAGCTCTCGAAAAGACAGAAGACGGTCTCAAAATATGGCACCAAAAAGTCACTGCTGGATCACATTTTTTTTCAATAGGCACATTTGGCAGAGATAGTTTATATGAATAGCATTAATAAACTGTAACGGAACTTGCAAAGTAAGATGGGAAACTAATTTGCTTTCCCACTATCCAAGAACTTATACTGAGGATAGGATCAGTTTCAAGGAAAAAAGTATAAAGCAGTGTGAGATCACTTGGAAAAATGTTGGTTCATTCCATTTAATCTTTTCCCTTTATTTACTGGTTTTACTCAATATCCCATAGAATACAAAATAATGGTAATGAGACAGCCCTAACTTCAAAGAGTTTAGGCTCTTGATATAGTGAGAAACATTCAAAACTAGTTCAAATTGAATGAATCTAGTACTTACCTACAAACACGAACAGCCTCTTAGCTATTGCTAACACTTAGCCCAAAGGATGGTTGCTCTTGGGATACCCATTACCACCCATACACTCAAAGTTTGTGGTCTTTTATGGCAATGCCTCATGAACTGAAATTTCCTTTCTCAATACCCATGTCCAAGTACATTTCTGAAAATTTGTCATTGATCTCTACTAGTTAACTACATGATAACCCTATAATGAATATAATCTGGAAATTGAATATTTGGTCTCAGACAACATATAATCAAACCACTGGACCACTTATTACCTTTATGATCTTTGAGAAATTACTCATCCTAAGTTATTATTAATAAAATAAAGGTAATAACTGTATTTACTTCATATTATTTTTGAAAGGATTAAAAGATAATACAGTAACACTTAAAATGCTAGTTACCATTTTCTCTTTTGGGGATTGTACTGATAACAAATTAAGAGCATATTTTCTCATATTTACCTGTGACTCAGGGATTTTACTCAAGGATTTCCTCCAGCAGACCTAATGTCTGTACCTTCAACCCAATTAAAGTGATGCTGTTTGTGGTTTAATGCCTTGATTAGTTGGTATCCAGTGTCAAACACACACACACACTCTCTCCCTTTCTTGCTTTTTTAGTGACTAGTGGGTTGATCCAATTCCAGATACTCTGCTATGAATTAACGGGTACTTACTTCTGAGCTATTATTTTTATATATTAGTGTGGTTCTTCCAGATTATATATGAAGTTTAACAGAACGAAGACTATTGCTTTAGTCAAATGATATTAATATATGTGGATTTCTGGTACTAAGGCAGTCCTCAGGGAAATTTCTGGGGCTTCTGTGAATATTATAGCTGTATATGACCAAACGAATAGTGTCCTGGTAAGACATACATGAAATAGCCTCTTAATAATTATCTCTCTAGGGTTTTGAGATGAAGTACAGTGAGAACAAGGAAAAACAAATGAGCTGGGAAGAGAATACAAAGTTGATAATTATGTGGAACTGCATAGCAAGTGGGGTGGTCCCAAGACATGGTTAAATAGCTATCTATCTGCAACCCTCTCTTTCAAGTACAACTGAAAATGCAATCATAGCGCACATGTATACCTCATCAACTCATCACCAACACTGATGTTTCTCCCTGCTGGCTGTTTTTACACTGTACTGTCTTAAAGCAAGGGGAGCAGATGGAGCCTTAGACATAGCTAAGGTCATAACTGGCACACAAATAGATTCTAGTGCACTCAGATTGAGAAGGGGACTTGCACAGTGAGTGTGAATTTGCTTCCTGATGAACCTTTAAATGAATCATCCCAGAGCACTGGTCTAGTTATAGTATAAGAAATGACAGATCACCATTTCCCCCACCCTTTTATCATATCATCAATATTTAGGCACCGACACAGGTATACCCAAATACATAAGGCAACTATTAACAGAACTAAAACAATGCATTAACAGCAACACAGTAATAGTAGTGGGTTTCAACACACCATTTACATCAAATGATAAATCATCAAGAAAGAAACAAGAAAATAATGACCATAAACACAATGAGTCAGGGCCATCCTGGTAGCGCAAGAGGTTGAGTGCCTTACTGTGGAGCTTCCACAGCTGCTGCAGTGAAAGTTCAATACCCGGCCAGGAAGGGGACCCACATGGCACAGCAACATCTCCTGCCTCATCTGCTGTTCCCCTCAGCAGTGTATTTTAGCCAATCTTCCTGTTCTGCTCCCCACTCTGTCCGTGGTGAATCCTCTCACTCCCTACCTCTGGCCTGTTCCCCAGACCTTATATGTGTAAATAAATAAAAAAAAAATATATATATATATAAAAGTAATGGGTCAAAGGGAGTTAACAGACATTTACAGAGAATCTCTACCCCCACCACCCATGACTACTCATTCTTCTCAAATGCCCATAGAACATTCTCAGGGATAGACCAGATGCTGGAACACAAAAATTGTCTCAAAAATACATGAAAGTAGAAATTATACCAAGCATTTTTTTTCTGAGAACCATGGTAAAAAGTTAGATATAAACCATAAAAAGAAATCCAGTAAAAATAATTACTTTGAGTATCCCCTAGGTCAATGAAGAAATCAAAGGCGAAATAAATTATCTGTAGATTAATAAAAGTGAAGATACAAGCTACCTAATCCTATGGGATGCACTAAAAATGGGATGAAAATAGAAGTATACAGAGCAATACAGGCCCATGTCAATAAAGAAAAAATTCTCAAATAAACAGTCTAACTTTACACCTGGAAGAATAAAAAAATAACAAATGACGGTAGAAGGAAGGAAATAATAAAGAGAGGAAATAGAGAAACCAAAATGATAAAATTGACAAACCTTTAGCCACACTGAGAGAAAACCTAAATTAAAAGAATCATAAATGAAAGGGGTGAAATTAGAACAGATACCACAGAAATACCAAAAGTAAGATTACTGTGAATATCTATATGCAAACAAATTGGACACTGAAAAAAAATGTACACTTTCAACAATTATACAATCTTTCCAATACTTAACCATGATGAAACAGACACCTTAAACAGACCAATCACAAACACAGAAATAAAGGAACCAAAGTTTCCTAAAGAACAAGACCCAGGACCAGATGATTTCACAAATGAAATCTACCATTCAAAAAATATTTAATACCTATCCTCCTCAAACTCTTCAAAAATTTTTTTGAAGAGTTGGCAAAGTTCTCAAACATATTTCACAGATCAGTGATACCTTGATCCCAGAAAGAAAAAAAAAGACATCACAGAAAATGAAAACTATAAAGCAATAGCTCTGATGGACATAGATACAAAAATCCTCATCGAGATCTAGGAAAATCAACCCCAACAATATAGTAAGGAAGGCACTCATAACTGTGTGGGGTTATTCAAAGGCTGCAAGGATGGTTCAACATAGGCAAATCAATCAAAATCGCTCACGAGATCAATAAAAAAAAAATCACACAATCATCGCAGGGTGGGGGTGAGAAGTTGTGGGTGTCTTCTGTGGGGGAAGAGAAGATGTGGGCGTGCCTCCTCCTTATAAGCTAAACTGTTAGAGCAGAATAAAACTCCTAAAATTAAGATAGAGTACTGCAGTCTGACCCTGAAACAATATCTGGAGAAGGGAGGCCCCATCCAGCTACTTCTGGCCATGGGATACCAGCCACCAGTCACTATCCATAAGAGCCCAATTGCTTGTGACCACCAGATACCAGCTATAAGAGTCCAACACAGTCCCAGCTGCCAGCCACCTGCCAGGGGAGCCTGGATGCCCATTGCTGGCTATTGGCTACCAACCACAAGAACCCAGTTGCCAGCTGGAGGAGCTGGCACCAGACATCAGCTGGGAGAGCTGGTTGCCAGTTGCAGAATTTGGTCACCAGCAACCAGCAACTGGAGCCCAACTGCCATGCATGGGAGCCAATAACAGAGCCTGGTTCCCACTATCTGAAACTCTTAGAGGAGCATGTCAAAAGGACACAGTTCAGAGAGACAATCCAGCAGAGACAAGTGGGATCGATTATCCATTGGACAAGTGATCCATGAGACTTCAACAGGGTGGACACTGACTAGATTTCATGCTCGGTATTGGCCCACAAAATATGAAAACTTAGAAGCAAGTCTCAAAAGGAAGTCAATGACCTGCAAATAACTTAATTACAAGTAGAAAGAAGTTCATCATTTTTTTTTAAGTTAGGATAAAAAATCCAGATATTCTACAAAGAAATTATCATGATGTCCAGCATCCTGTCCTTAGCTATGTCAAGAGACAGGGAAATGTATCTCATAACCATGAGACGATTCAACCAATTAAAAGGGATACAGAAATGCCAACAATGGTAGAACAAGCATGAATGTATATTAATTGCTATATCTAATATATATTAATGTGTTTAAGAGAAATGTTAGCAATGCTAACATGAAACTTTGACTAAAGATGGGAACTACAATGTCTGAAATGAAATGTCACTGTTTTGACTAATAACATAGCAATATCAATAACTTTATATACATAGATGTGGCATAGACTGAAAAAGGAACATTATTGACCCAGTGAAACAATTTCAAATGTTCATATATATTTTAGAGATTCAGATGCGAAGGAGAAAGGAACAGAAAAAAACATGGGAAGAAATATTATTTAAAACTTGAAACCTGATAAGAACCATATGCTTATAGAGGCTCAACAACCCCTAAAACAAAAATCATATAAGGTTACACAATTTTCAATTTTGTAAAACAAATATTGAGAAAAAGAACATGCAGCTTCCATCCCCCTCCAAAAAAAATGAAGTGACATTTTAAAAATGATAAAATAAATAATCCACAATCTATGTACCTCACAAAAATACCTCTCCATGTACTTAAGTGCATATCACATACATGAACATAGGCGAGCATATAGTAAAATGATATACTAATACACATATACATCATATTGTACATGCATTTATCTAGTGGTGATAAAAATTTCCTAATAGGAACAATAAAACAAATTTAGAGCCTCCCTCGTGGTCAAGGGTTAAAGTCTCACCACTACAGAATGAACCAGGAAGGTGACCCACATGGCACTGCAGATATTGCCCGTATTGCCCACTGCTCCCCTCAGCAGTGTATTTCAGTTGATATGCCTGTTCTGCTCCCCGCTCTGCCTCTGGTGAATCCTCTCACCTCCTGCAACTGTGGTCTACACCGCAGTTCTTGTATCCATAAGTAAAAAAAAAGGGGGGGGGTGCAAATTTAACTCTGTGATAAAACTGAAAAAGAAAAAAATTCTCTAATCAGTAAGCAAAAAAAAAAAAAAAAGATTTTTTAAACATGTGCTGTGTTCCAAGTACTGTCCTAAATTCTCACATCATCTGATTTATTACGAAAGTAATACACACACAGAAACAGACTTTCACAGTGCTATAACTTGCCCAAGAGCACACAGATAGCAAAATGATCAAAGTAAATTTTGACCCCAAGGATAGTGTGACTATAAAGGCACAAGAGAGAAACACCGTAATTTCCCGGATGGCTGGTGCTAGTGCAATTTCTTAGACATTTCCATTTCCAGACCATGCTTTGCAACACACAGCTCCATAGTGCTGAGTCACAAGCTGATGTGTGGGTTAGGTAGGACTGACCGTATGCTCTGTCCAGGGTGGCACAGCTGTCTTTTGCTAAAAAGCAGCCAGAGTATGCCCCAGAGGTATCAGTATTTCAGGTATAGATGTGCTAAGCCCTAGACCTACACTTTTTCTAATCAGTTTATAAGGTGCCTGGGATTCCTCCAGATGACATGCATCCTATAAATGTAATTTGTCATTTCAGTGACTCTATAGTTAGGAGTTGCTGGTGATTTAAATCTCACAGCACTGTATTTTTAAAAATGAATTCAGAGGGTGTCGTCTATCTAGTGGCAAGCTTTCTAAACTGCTCTTTCAGTTTCCAAAACAAAGGGGAAGTCCTACAGTAATTTTCACAAATAACCATTTAAGTTAGATTTTACTTGTGCTTAGTACTTTATGCCCTCTTTAGTCTTGCTTCTTACATTATTTTACAATAAAACCGCCTTTTAGCTAGTGCAACATATACTGAGGTTAGGCAATTCAGGGGGTGTTTGCATCATTCAAAATTCCTTAACCTATTGTACAATTTAAAAACACTACTGTGGGGGCCTCCCTGGTGGCACAGGGATTAAAGTCTCAGCACTATCAAGCTATAACCAGCCACTACGAAATGAACCAGGAAGTGACCCACAAGGCATAGCAGATATCACCTGTATTGCCCACCGCTCCCCTCAGCAGCCTACTTCAGTCGATTTGCCTGTTCTGCTCTCTACTCTGTCTCTAGTGAATCTTCCCACTTCTGTACCTCTGCCCCACACCTCAGTTCTTTTATGTATAAATAAAAATATCATTAAAAAAATAAACACTAGTGTGTTCTGCGGGAGCGGCAATGTCAAACATATTGAGTGTATTTATTTCCTGACCACATGCAAAATGAAATAAACATGGGTTCTAATTTTAAGGGGTCGTAACCTAATATGTTAGGGAGTAGAAAAATCTCACTGGCCGCGTCAGCATCAGGCAATCCAGCCTGCCTGCCACTGTAACTCGCATGATTCTCCACTCCTAGCAACAACATCAGCATTCTGAGACATTGTTAATGTGGTGCAATGAAGCAGGGGTAAGCACAATTTCCTCATCTGTAAAATAAGAGGGCTGAATGTTCCATGACTCCATGAAGCTTAGAAATCGACATCAAGATAGGCAGACAATCAGACAACTTCAGGGTGCACTTGGGTGGACACTATAATACAGTTCACTTTTTTTTTTTTGGTGTGAAGATAGAATGTTAGCCTAGACAAGTGCTTGACAAAACTTTTAGTTCAAGTCCTCATCTAATACTCAAATACTGTTCCCACTATTCCCGTCTAGTGGAGATATATTCTCAATTTAACCTGGGTTCCATTTTTGGTCAATCTTTACTATAAGAATTTTACCTGGTTGGATAGTTTTCTTAATTTCTGTTGTCATTGTTAGAGCACATAGAGGAGGTTGTTCCACCTATGATCTGATTCAGATTTTTGCTAATGGATTTTGAATTTTTCTTAGAATCTTTAAGTGATGAACTGATGAAATTGACAATCAAAAAGCGGATTGTCATCTACTCCTTCGGTGTTTTTTTATTTGCTTCTTTGCACTATATATTTTTGGAATTAACTTCAAGATTAATTTTTTTCTTTATCTTTCAGTTATCTTTGGTTAGGTTTCTATCTTCCTTTACAGGGCTCTCAGCATCATAGCAATTTAAAGGTGCCAAAGACGACTTTAGAGGAGGTAGTTATAAATACATATTGAGTGAATAGATGATCTTAATAGATAAGAAAAAAACTGCAAGTTTCATTTAGAAATGGGGGCAGAATGTCAGGGAAATAAAAGATTTTATCTTCTTGAATTCAGTGTCTCACAAGGAGACAACTCTGAATCTTGCCACAATTGAATTAACCAAAATACTTCTCATTTATCTTACTAATAATAACCCAGTATGATCCATCTGTCACATTATACAGATGTTTTACTGTGATCTTAGATGTGAATGTAAATGTCTTTACCCTAAATAAAAGAAACATTACTTTATTGAGATAGGACAGATTCCTTTGTATTTGGAATTTGGCTGCACAGTATCTTAAGAGTGTTAAAAAGGCAACTGACTTTTTAAAGGAAGATTTAAAAACACATTAATCAAAGCAAATGAAAAAATATATATGTATTTGACTATTGCTTGCAAGGAATCAAGGATAATTCAGTTATTTTACTATAATACAACCTAGTGTTGTCAGGGAGCAGCTTGCAGATTTTATAGGTGACTCAAGGAATTGGCAGATCACCTTCAAGAAAGAACTAAACTTCTCTAGGTGCTCTATTTTCCAGAGGGCAAACACCATTGTATTAATATTCAAAATGTACAGTCCAACTTTTCAGTCATTAAAAATATAATTTGAAATTCCCATGACATACTAGTCTTGGTTGCAATTAGTAGTTTTGGTTGCAGTTACTCGGTATCAAGGCTATGAAGAGCAAAAGCAGACAGTCAAAACTCTCATTGTTCTTAGAAGGAAAGACAGTAAACAGAGATACATGTATGTCTGTATAGGACACATACGTTCATACACAATGAAAAATTGATGCACAGTCTGAAAAGAAATATACTTTTAGATTTAGAAATAACAAGGTGTATACTCAGCAGCTTTCCACTAATTGGTGGTCTGATTAGTCATTTGACCATTCTCTAGGGCAGAAATCACAGAGCTAGAATCAAGACCCACTGTCTCAGCTTCCAGCTTATTCATTCCCTTAAGAAATACCAGAGCCTGCAGTGTGTGTTCCTGCTGAGCCAAGGAGGAAGTCCTGAAAGGGCAGAGTGGGTGAGGAGCTTAGGCTTGGAAATGCTAAGTAATTATTCCTTGACCACACAACCAAGGAAGGGACAAAGATTTGAGCCTGTGGAGTCTGGTGTCAAGTCTACATTCTCTGACTGCTACTTAAGTTTCCAGCTGTTTTATGACACAACTCCTCACAGAGAGAACCATACTTTTAATTCATAGAGGAACATTGCCATCTGGATGAGAGATTATTCTGAAGGCTCAATACATACTTATATATGACTACATTCTAACACAGTCACTTTGGTGGCTGTGGACATTTAAAACTTGGAGGAAGCTGGAAAGATGGTGGCAGAGTGAAGACGCTGGACTCATCGTGTCCAGATACACATATCAGTGAATTCAAAAAAGGAAAAAGAAAAGCCAGGAAACGGACTGTCAGCTTACATACAGGAAACATCAGCCCCATGGAAAGCGGTAGGAATCTCTAAATGAACTCTGTTTGAAGGACCAGGCAATCCCCAGTGATCCGAGGGCACCACTCCGAGAGCAGAGAGTGGCAGTGGGGCTGCTGGAGGCATAGCAGCTCATGCAGGCTGAGACTTGAACTGTAAAAGTTGGTCAGAAAACGCCACGGCCAGGAGCTGCTCCCTGGGTGGACGCAGAGGGACAGAGCAAAGCTGGGCTGGAATGCCAGTACAGCCCCAGTGGGGATCTTACTGTGCCGGCTCCCTGGGAGCGCCATATTGGGATTTTTTGAGGTGGGGGAACCGTGGGTCATGGAGCGGCCCTTGCAGGCTGGGATCTGAGCTTTAAAAGTCAGTCAGAAAAAAGGGGCCTCACTCCATATGCAGAAAATCCTCTCCAACATCCAGATCTAGAGTCCAGGGACATCCGGAGGAGGTCAGACGGGCATATGGAGTTTAGGACAGACACAGCTGGTGTGCCAACTGCTGCATGGCTGCTTCCTCCCCCTACGCGGAGACTGATATTGAGGGGAGCCATACAGAACTCCCATTTGGGAACTCTAGACCTCAGGTGAAGGGAGTTCTCAGGAACCTCATTGCCCACCCAGTTACCACGCGGGCCCTTATCTGCTGCTGTGAGTCAATCAGAACCACCCCCCCCATTGCTCCCCCCACCCTAGTGGGGTGTTTTTTTGTTGTTGTTGTTGCTGTAGTTGTGGTTGTGTGTTAGTTTTTGATTGTTTGTTTGTTCTGTTCGGTTTGGGTTTTGGATTGTTTTGTTCCAGTTGCTTTTAGCTTTTGGTGTTTTTACTTTTCCTTTCCCCTCCTTTGTCTCCCTTGAATCTTGTCCTAGCCTTTTTTTTTTTTTTCTTGGTCTGATTGTCTTTTCTGTTGTTCTTGCTTTATTCCTAGTTGTCTATCTGTTTCTTCTTCATTTTCTCTCTTTCCCTTTTCTTTTTCTTCCTGTTTAGTTTCTGCTTTGTTCCCTCTATGCTTGTTCATTGGTTCAGGTTTTCTGTTCTTCTTGTTGCTGGCTCTGCTCTTGGTATGTTTGTTTGTTTTCTTTTCTTTCTTCCCTGGTCTTGTTCTTTCAACATCTGCCTAAACAGAATACTATTGGAACCTGTACCCAGCCATAGAGGAACAGTTATAAGCCAGAAATACCTAAAACCCCAGGAAAAGAAATCAGAAATCATGCCCACCATTACCAGCAGGACCAGTACACAACAGACTCTAACCCGAAGGTTAACAATGGGAAGAAAGAAAAATACCAATGACCAAGCAGTTTCACCCAAAAACAATACACCGCAGAAAGAAAGTCAATATCCAGAACCTGATATTATAGACACAGAGGAATATGCACATCTATCAGACAAAGAAATTCTAAAGGCTATGATGAGAATAATCAAAGAGATAAGAGACAATGCAGAAAGGGATAAGATCACAATCAAGGAAATGAGGAATGAGATGGAGTCCCAACAAAAGAAAATAAAAGAAATGGAAGAAAGGGAAA
>JAGFMF010011942.1:4394748-4415189 GCA_019455555.1 Galemys pyrenaicus | reverse complement strand
CCCGCTCTCTGTGGTGAATCCTCTCACCCCCCTCCACACCTCTGGCCTGTACCCCAGTGCTTGTATGCATAAATAAATAAATCTTTAAAAAAAAATAAATCTGCAAGGATTTGAACACTACACTGCTCTCTGCCTTGAAGCCATCAGGCTCACCTGGTGAACATAACACATACAATATCTAGGAAGATAATTAGAGATAAACCCTATGAAAATTCAAAGACATTCCAGTTCAGTGTCATTTTCAGTCATGTTATATACTTCAAAGGAATGCCAATTGATGCACATTGTACTATACGAAGAAAGGGGTTAAATATTTAGTGGGCCTCTTCTATTTAGGTTGTAACATAAATCAAATTGTTGGATATGCTGCTGTGTCTAAGGAACTTTAAATATGGCCTGAAGTAGGCTCCCCAGCCTTTCCAGGTTGCATTACAAGCACTCTGTCACTGGAGCCTTAATACCCAGCTGATCTAACGATGCTTAAATTTCTGTGGGATATTGGGATGCTAAATGGAGCCTGGCACAAACCTCCATTTAAGTGTTTCAGAATTCTGAGCGATAAAATGCTCTAGTCATCTACTCTGAATATGAGATATAGCTCCGGATTTTTGCCGGTCCTGATTGAGACTGAATATATGTCAATTGCTATCGAATAAGTAACCAGCAACTTGAAGTGCCCATCTTACACTGTCATCTACTTCACTGAACCATATTTGGGCAGATGGTACAATAGTTCACTATCTGATGGAGGTGGTTACATGAATTTGTTCTTCATGATCTCCTAAAGCACAAGAAATTTGCATAAGCAGGTGACTGATACTCAGAACACTTCTATCTGATGCATTGATCTCCTCTTGATTCACACTTTTACTTTAGAAGGATGTTCTGACAGGTTGTAGAGTGAAAATTGGCAGTCTGCTTTCTGAATATCCTCTTAAAAGGCTTGGAAGATTTGCCCCTATATTGTTATTTCTCCTGGAGAGTGGGTATAGCCTATATTTTATTTTTTTAAGATTTTATTTATTTATGCATACAAGAGGTACAGGTCAGAAGCATAGGGTGGGGGGGATAGGATTCACCAGAGACAGAGCGGGGAGCAGAACAGGCAAATCAACTGAAACACACTGCTGAGGGAAGCAGCGGGTGACGCATGTGGCTCCCCTCCCTGTCCAGGGATCAAACTCACACTACAGTGGCTGCAGAAGCCCCACAGCGCGGTGTTCAATCCCTTGTGCCACCAGAGAAGCCCTATAGCTTATATTTAAGCACAGAATAATTTCTTCTCAGTGCCATAAAGCACACATACAAACTGACTGGTATTTCATAAATAAAATTTTGACTTTTGTTTCTGTAATTGAAGATGGGGTAGCTAAAGTTGTGGGGTTTTGTTTTGACAAATTCACAGACCACACACAAAACAAGAAAATCAGAGGTAACATGAAAGAATACCAAGTTTGGAATAAAACTACAAACTCAAAATGTGAAATGAAAATCATAAGTAGAAATTATAGGGGGATACAGAAGACAAGATAAATGCCTAAGATATCTAAGCATGTGCATTTAGCATGGCACAATTTTTACTTGTCTTGAGGTAAAAAAGAAAGGGGGGGCTTCATGACAGGTAGAGTTGATTGAGGTAGGGGGTGAAGAATGGAAAGGAAGGGCTCTTTCTAGGGAGATTTTCAGATTGGACCATGCAAAGTAGTATTTGAAATCGAGGTTAGGTTAGATATTGACTTTTTTTTCCCTAATAAAGATAATGCATACAGAAGTATATAATCTCCCCACAAAAATGAACGTTTAAGCCTTTTCTTAAAAAAAAAAAACCTATTAATTCTTATCTGGAACTCTAAATAATTAAAATATAGAGAAGCGAAGACACTGGTTGAAATGGATTGATGGTGTTAGTAGAAAACTCCCTTTTCTTGGCTTCCTGTCTACCTTTTAGCTGCTGCTTGTTTGAAAACCGTCAATGTTTACCAATTATTTTTCATTGAAAGCATAATCACAGTGTTGTAAATCAATGTAACCTCAATTAAATATTGAAAAAAGGAAAACAACCTAAGTTTTTCTAAAATTATACTTGAAAACTCTAAACAAGGATAATTATAAATTTCTCTCCTATAGCTTTGACAACTTTTTGAGTTATGTCTTTTGACTCATTTTTTTGTAGTCTCAAGACAGTCTGATTCCAGAAGCACACGCTACTGTGCGTGCTTTAAGGATAAAATGTTTACTAATTATATCTGTGACCCATGGGAACTTAAGTTTTCTCCTATACTTAGTTCAAAGCAGGAATCAACATTTTAGTAAAACCTAGTAAGTTTCCAAGGTGTTGTGAAACTCAGTTTGCTTTGGGGCATTCAGCAAACACTGTATGAAAAAGAAAAGAGCTGTATTTGCATGTCCCACAAATATACAGTTTGTCATTAGATTGCTCAGTTCCACCTCCAAATTTCGAATTCACCAACAGTCACATCATTTCTCTCCAACTCTTCCAGAACACAACATTTCAAGCTCTCTTGACTCTGACTTTCCCCAAACTCTTATCCTCAGGTTTCACTCTCATTCTTCCTTTTCCTTTTTCTCCAGGTACAGAGCAACTTAACAGTCATTCCCAGTCTCACCATTTGCTCAGTAAATAAAACAACCTCCCTATATTCCATTCCTCTTTAAATAGCCAGATTTTCGGTGCATCTTAACTCAGCTTCACATAACTAGTAAAGCCAAGTGTTGACTAATAACTAGATAAATATTTTTTATCGCTTTCAATCATAGCCCTACTTCCATCTATGTCCTCTAGGACATAGGACAACTTTCTAATATCGTGTAGGTTGATCAGAGGTGTGTCTGAGAGGACACATTTTAGAATTTAGTCACAGAGTTCTCTGTGATAGGTGACATTTGAGTGGCTACTTAGAGTGTCCAGTCCATATACAGAGGAAGGATGACCTAGGCAGTGGGGGATTCAGGATTAAACTATGCTCAGACCCAGTGTCCAATCCAGAGACCCAGTGGGTAGGCTCTTATTAATTAGGTCACCACATTAACACAAATCACTTAAATAAATGGAATTTACCTATAAGACTTCTCTGTGCCCAGATTCAGTCCACATGCCACTTGTCAAGGATACTTCCTTGACAGTTCAAAAGCATCTTTAGAACACCAGTGGTCAACTGTCATTTTCCACTATGCTCTTATGCTACCAAATTTCACCTGCCTTATTGACCTCCCTCATTCTGTAGCTGAGTCTGTCCTCATGATATGATACTATCCACAGTGACAATTATAAACCTTTTAATAGTACTTTTCCTGATTTCAGCCCAAGTTTGACTTCTGGGATAAAGTGTTTCAGGCACTACAAGCTTTCTTTTGTCTATATTTTTACAGCTAATAGCTTGTTCTCATCGGAGTGTTTATTTTCAGACAGGTAGAAATCATCTAACACAAGGAGCTTTGTGTTTGCAAAAAACAAATTAGTATGATTAAAGAAGTCTCATGGGAATATTCATATCACAGTGCTGTGTTTCTTCTTGAATAATATGTTATTGATATTTTTATAGTACATTGATTTTTCAGATTTTCCTACTTAGGAATGGTGCATTAAACTCCATGAAGACATGACAAAGCTTTTTTCCCTTAGTCTTCCCTGTAACAATCTATTTAATACCATTTATCCAATGATCATCCAAAAGTTTTGATCCTCATAATCTCTCCTGTAGACTAATGAATGTAGACAATAGCTTCCAAAAGAATTTTATTGTTTCACAACAAATCAAAACAAAAAACAATCAGACAACTATAAATCAGAAACATTCTCCAGGCGAGGAAAAGGGAGAGGGATCAAAATGAGGGCAGGAAGAGCACAAGGGACTAAGGTGATGGTGCACTTGTCAACTGGTGGTGGAAATTCTATGGGGACTACACTATGATGTAAAATAAATTAAATGAAAAAAACACTTATTGTTTCTAGTGTATTTTCTTTTATTTTTCATAAAGCACATCTTACTTCACGTTTAGCATGGGGATCAGTATGTTAACTTTCAGGGGATAACAACCATCCCCAAATAACCACCATTTACCAAGTGGAGTGGGTTAGCTGAGAAGTTCATGTGGTGTGTTCCTGCTGCCCTGATCGCTGCTGGTATTTAAGGCCAGTTCACAGAGCAGCTCATGGCTGAATGACCTAGGATGGCCTCATGGGCTATTAGCCAGGACTCAGGTCTCATCATAGAGCGGCTTAGCCCTGGCTTCCTCACAAGCAGTTGCAGAGTTCAGAGATATGCAAGCAGTTCCTGTACGTGCTCATTATGTTCCTTAATGATTATAGGCACAAACTAGTCATTGTCAAGCCTGATTTCAAGGGCTAGAAAAAAAATAAAATCACCACTTGTTGAAAATTATATCAAAAAAGGAAAGTGTAAGTATGTTTATAATAATTCTAATTGCCAAAAATTATTTGACTATTTAACAAAAGGACAACCAAGATGTTCAACAGATGAATAAACTGTGGGATACCCATACCATGTTTAAATGATATGTGCTATTAATAGCCATGAAAAGACAAGGAGAAATTTTAAATACATCTAGCTAAGTAAAAGAAGCCAGTTTGAAAGGCTACACACTATGTGATTTTAACTATATATGATATTCCTGAAAAGGCACAACTATAAAGAAGGAAAAGGATAACGGATACCAGGTTTTCCAGTGGAAGATGAACAGTGGGAACAGAAGGAATTTTTAAGAGTAGTAAAATCATCTGTATGAATCAGTAATGATGGAACCATGACTCTATACATCTATATACACCCATAGAATTTACAACAGAGAAGTCTAAAGAGATTATTGAGGTTGGGTAGTAATAATTATCAATACTGGTTTGTCAATTATAACCAATGTGCTATGCTAATTTAAGATATTAATAGGAAATTGAATGGAGGTGGGATGAGAAGCAATATATAGGAAATCTGCTTTTCTGTACGAATTTTCTGTGAACCTAAAAATGCTCTACAAAGTACTCTTTTTTTTTTAAAGTGAAGCAGTTCACTGGTCATTGTTATCCCTTCCCTGGTAATTAGCACAGCATCTAAGACCAACTACTCAAAATCTGCTAAACCTTACTCTGCAAATCCATATCCCCAAATCTATGAGCCCAGATCATTTGGTCTAAAGAACTAGCAAGTCCCTAAAGACAACTGCATTTCCACACCCTCCTTAAAGCTTTCCCTTAACTGGGAGATGCCAACATCCCCTTTGAGCGTTAGAGTTCTTTTCATGTCTTAGTAACCACTCTCCCACCCCATGAATCTCATCAATTCCTTTAGTCAAAAAGAATACCTTCATCCTTTGCATTCAGACAAAACCCTGAAAGTATTATTGATCCTGTTTGACCTTTTATTAAACTCAGTTTTCACACCTGCTTCTATCTCTTCTCCTTCAGGACTAGTCCCTTGTCTTAATTTTGATACAAATACAATGCTGAGCATAGTACAAAGGCAATAACTGGGACCTAGTGAAAGTTGATTAGAAATAGTAATTAAATGTAGAAGAGATGCAATAATTTAATCATGAAAGTCCTGGTGTTCTTGCCCTTTTTTCTTAAGTAGTTTGGACTTCTTTGCCTTCTTTCACTGCTAATGAAGCAAATATCATTTTCATTGTAAAATTTAAAGAATGGTCTGAGGGGAAAAGTTATTGAACTATACAAATAACAATGGAAAATGATTTTATGTAAAGTATGTGGTAGAAAGGGGAACCAGATCTAATGCATAAAAAGAATGTCATATTTAACTTATAGACCTTGATAAAGGAAAATACATATGAATTACTAGTCAGCAGAGTTCTACAATAATTGATAATGCTGATACTATAAACATTGCATTAGACAGTTTCATAAGAATGAATCTAATGGTCAATACTTTGCCATTTGAGAGTACACTTTTCTTTATTACCATGACAATTGGAAACAGTAGGGATTTGAGCTTCTAATTTTAATTGATAAGCGAGTTGCTTTCTGCTAAGTATTGAGCTCTAATGGCCTGAGGTGTGCTCACTTTCTCAATATGATAACTGTGCAGTTGAAATAAAATGATCAATTAGTCTTCTAAGCACAGCATTCCTGTTTCAGGAGCAAGTTGAGAAAGGAAGTAAAAATTGATTTTGTGAATGAGACTCAGAAATGTACTGTTTTTTCCCCCTTTAACAAAGTTCCTGTCTCTGAGCATAAGGCAGCTGCTAGACTTGGGCAGAAGTGACAGAAGGTTGAGTTTAGCATATAACTTTTGGTGGAGTTTTAAACTGAGAACAATTGACATAACAGCAAAAAATGCTAAGTTAGCAGAGAAAAAAGTAAAGAGTGATAGTTACTGAGTATCTCCCACCTGGAAGGGAAAGAAAGCCACAATTTTAACCATGTACAGAACCTAATGTTTACTGCTGTGAGGATGAGCTGGACTGTGATAGGAGCTGAGGAGGGAGAATCTGCAGTGATAGGAGTCCCTTCTCCAAAACTAGGTAACCACGTCATATAACCCCTGACATTTGGTTCTAAATTCTCATCAATAAAAATGATTGGGGAGATGTCCTTAGTTAATACTCTTTACTTAGAAAATGAACCCAAAAAAATTCACATATTTTAAAGTGAATAACATAGGACTAAGATAATACCATAAGCATGTAGTACTCTGTAGTAATAAATAAGAATCTTATGTTAATGCACATACTTCAGCATGTAGGGGAAAATGAACAGGGCCAAAAATATGTATAGAATCAACTATCAATGTCCCACATGCCAAGCAACACACACCAAGTTGGAAGATTCATTGATACCACAGATTTTGGTTAAAAATATGCTCTCCAGGAACTCCCTGGTAGCCTTGGGGTCAAGTCTCTGCACTATCACTGCCAAGGTCTGAGTGTGATCCCTAAGCAGGGAGCTGACCCACAGGGCACAGCAGACCTCTCCTGTCTCGCCTGCTGCTCCCCTCAGCAGCGTATTTCAGTAGATCCACCTATCCTGCATCCCACTTTCTGGCAAATCCACTTTCTGACAAAATCTCTCATAAACCCCCTGCCCCGCACTCCTCTGGCCTACATCTCAGTTCTATGCATAATAAAAACAAATCTTTAAAGAAAAAAAGTACCCTCCAATTGTTCAGTTTTCAGTGATGAAGACTAGATTCATCCTATCGCTACTAACACCAGTACAAGCAGTCATGTTTCCTCCCCTCTTACCTCTGCCCTCCATGCACACAGCACTAACCTCTAGGAGAGTGACACCAAAATTCTTCCTGTCTTGAACGACAAAAATTATTTACCATTTGTTTGCATTATTAAATGAGTTAATCTTTAAAAATGCCTTGCGTGTGGAAATCTCAAAAATTATTGCTGCTACTATGGCTACCGCTATGGCCTGACTCCAAGCCAACTCGTACCCATGGCAGTTATAACAGAATGTGTCAGCTGAGGTGTAATGTAATGAGCTGATCTTGGAATCATATCCACTTTGAAACCAGGTAGTGACAACCAAACTCCCTTCTTTAACCACCAGAAACTCCATTTGTTCCTCTGGAAAATGGAACAGTAACATTTACCTGAGGATTGCTGTAAGGAATATAAGATAAACAGGATGGGATAGCTGTCAATGATTTTCTGTCATTTTCTCCTAAAACCCCCCTACAAGAATCTCCACTCCAGACGCCACTTGAATAAGTGAGCTGTAGCCCCAAACATTCCTTCCAACTCTGAGTGATTGATGGAAACTGTTATCTCTTTGCAAGCAGTGGCTGCTGCGGGCTGCCACACAAGTGTTCCCTGGAATATGCTGTTAGCAGATAGTGATGCTTTATTGGCCACGGTCAGCTGACCATTTCTCTGGAGGAGTACGGAACTGAAATAAAGGATGTGAATCAGTGCTGCCCACTGATGGAAAGCACGGTCGGTCCCAGATGAAAACAAAGATCACATCCTTAACCGCTGCATTCCCAGCAACTTTACATGCTGACATAGCACAAAACGTTATAATTGCACACCTAAAATACCCCAGTTTTTAGAGTTTATCTTTAAAGCCACTTTTACTGCTACTCTTTTTTTTTTTTTTGCAAGTTTTTCTTCTGGAAATTTCCAGCCACTCTAGGGGTAGAAGTTACTGCATGGCTTTTTATCTCTTCCCACAACATTTTCTCCACTCTTTCCCATCCAGAGGTTGGCCATGAGATTTGAATACTAATAGGAGTCTTATGTTAGTCTTTCCTCAAGGGGAGGCAGAGTGATCTGGGAGGCAAGGGCTTGGATTTTATAGCATGATGTCCTTATTTTCTGTATGGGGTCTGCATCAGTCAAGTTTCGATTCTCTCATCTGTGAAAAGGAGACAATAATGCATTCTGGTAACGATTTCTTGATACCTAAAGGAATGCATGGATGGAAAATGCCTAGCACTTAGTTGATGCTCAACATTTTAATACTTTTCCTTTTATACCCTCACATTTATTCAGAGTGTCTTCTTGCCACCTTCTGTTAAAAACACAAGTCCTTACTCTGTACCAATTGTATACCGTGTTCATACTATTTGATTTTTTTTTTCTTTCCCATGGCAAGATCCTATCC
Source organism: Galemys pyrenaicus (assembly GCA_019455555.1). Taxonomy (NCBI): domain Eukaryota; kingdom Metazoa; phylum Chordata; class Mammalia; order Eulipotyphla; family Talpidae; genus Galemys; species Galemys pyrenaicus. Next base: position 4,406,584 of record JAGFMF010011942.1, on the reverse strand, counting down.
TCAAATGGCCCAAGGAGACACAGTTTTAGAGAAGGAAGTGGCTAGCTCATGGCTATAGAAATAGCTCAGCTGTGTTACTGCTAAGACTGGGTGTTTGGTGCTAGAGATAGAAAGAACAGAGCTTTCCTGGGAAGATGAGCTGGCACCACCTCTCTTCTGCGAGACCACGGGTGATCTGACACACAAGAATGTTTGCTGGGCCCACACTGAGCTCAAAACACCTGGCAGTCTCAGTGACAAATGATAATGGAAGGAGAAGATGGGTCTCCTGCCTGGCTGCTGTGTCCACCAACTATTCAAAAGCTGAAGAGAAGCAGGGGAGTCAAGGTTCACGGGGAGCAGGTCATATCACACAGGATCCTACTTGTGAGGAGAGGAGCTACTTTTAGGTTGGTAAGTACTAAATCTGTTAACAAAAAATATTCATCCCTGGAGTGAGGGAATTGGGAGTTAACCAGATCCAGGGCACACAGGGAACCCTGTAAATCACAGAGCTGCTGAACAACCTGAGGACACCTCTGAGAACAGCGAGAGCTGCACTCCAGTCACACAGGGACACAGGCGGCTTTTGTAAGCAGGTGCAGGTAGATCTGTGCAGAGAGGACAGAATCGAGGGCAGCAGGCACAACAAAGCTGTGGCTGAGCCAGCCTCCTCCTGTTGTCTTTGTTTACCTAATCTTTAACATTTTCTGATTTGTTATTTGTCACTTGTGGAATTTGTCTGAGCACAAGAAAAATCTGTTTCACCAGGGAGGAAACGGGATGTGGGGCTGCAGACAGCCGGGGAAGCCAGCCAGGGCTTGTTTAGCTCCGTGGCGGATTTGTCCCTCTGCCTGGCTGGAACGGCGCTCTCAAGAGCAGGTTGTTCTACTCCAAGATAATGTGGAGCGTGATTTCCCCTGCTGTCTCAATTATTTCTGAAATGCAAACTTGCAAGGGCTGATTCACATGTTTGTGTTCAGGAAGAAACCGAAGCCCTCCCACACAGTCATGGGCTTTGTTCTTGTTTTCTTCTGTGGGTTTCCCTCTCCCTGGGATAACTAGATTCTTGCAGAAACTAAACCGAAACTGGAAGATTAATCCAGGTGGGTTATATGTCAGTCACTTTATACAAACCTTTGAAGGAGAGTGTGTGACAGGCATTTCTAATTATTTATAATGACACTTTTATTACCGTGGCTCTTTTCTCCTAAGGATTTTCTGATTTCATTGTGCTTTACCAGGCTATTGCTATTCATCACAGCTTATTTATTTAAGGGTTGGGTGAGGTGATATGCAAATAAGCAATCTAAAATTTTCTTTTAAAATTACATTTCATACATATTGCCATTATTACATTTTTATATTGCCAACAGCACATACTTTCTCATCTTGATGAAATGTTTGCTTTTTAGAAAGGCAAATTTCAAATTTGTAACTTAAAATGGTAAATAAAAACAACCTAGCACAATAATGTTTAGAAGCAACTTTAGTATAGAAGAATTCCGGAAAAATACTATTTAGTTAAGCCATACCACTTTAGAAAATATTTATCTTTGCAGCCTAAATGTCTTTAGATATAATACAAAAATGTCTACTTGACTGACTTATAGTTCTAAGAATTGAATATGAGCAAAGTCATGAAAACTGTCAAATGAAAGCTAATATCTGGTGATGTGTGTTTTCCTAGGTAAAGAGAATCTGCGAGTGATATTTGCAAGTAAAGGAAAGCTTTCAACAGAAGTCTGGATTTGAGGACTGTGGATAAACTTTCAAAGATGGGGTTTTTCAGAAAGCACACGAATCCCCTGAAACAATGTGCTAGCTTTCTATGCACTTATGTATCTTATCACTCTCTGGTTTGCAAGTGAAAGAACAAACCCCATAACCATAAAGGACATTAAAGACAGGTGGAAGTCCAGGTACCTTGGGAACAGGAGAACCAAGGCCTGGCATACTCCCCAGGCTCAGTCCACTCAGGGCTCTGCTTCTTCCTTGGGCATTAACCACTTGTACTCGGGGGACCTGCTTCTTTCACACATTGGGGTGGGGGCAGGGGGTCAGGGATTCAGAAGATCACATGACCTGGGCTTACTAGGAATAGAAACTGGTTCTCTTTCTGATTTAAGAATCCCAGGAAAGGACATTATTCACCCTGCCTGGGCCAGAACCTGTCATTGTGACCTGAAGCAGAGAATTTCAGATCCTTGCATGAATTAGAGTAGGAAAAACAATTATTTCCAAGGAACAAAAGCAACTTGGTGTACTTCAGGGAGGTGAAATTCACATATATGGATTACTTTGTGGGAATTCTCATAGTTTCAAATGTTTTCATCCATATTAGAACGCTATCTGTATATTTAAGAATTAAAAGGATGTTTCCTCTTGTGGAAAGATGTTACAAGATTATAGCTTAAATTAAAAAAAAAGTCTTTGTAAACATGTAAAATGTTTTCATTTATTTTCCACTTCTGTGATTAAAATTAATTCAAATTACTGTTCCATAATAACCTTTATATAAACAAATTATTGATATTTCAGTTGAAGTACACAGAATACTAAGATTTAATAATTCTCAGTAGACATTTTATGCTTTGTAAAAATAGCTGATATTTTTAATTAGATGTTAATCTAAAAAATATTTGGATACTTATATATAAAGTTTGAGCTAGACAGTGTCAAGAGATAGTTGGCAGTTTGGGGAAAACATCCTCAGTGTCTGTGAAAGTTAATTTTAAGTGTCAGTTTGGTCAGGCTGAGGTGTTTGGGATTCCTTTTTTTGTCAAATACCAGTCTTACTGTTGCTTTGAAGTTTTTTTGTGTTTTTTTAGATGTGATTAACAGATAAATTAATAGACTAAGGCATATTACACTCCATAATGCGGGTGGATTTCACCCAATCAGCTGAAGGCCTTCAGTAGAAAGACAGGTTTTTTTGTTTGTTTCTTTGTTTTGTTTTGCTTTCCAAAGATACAGCCTTGCCTCAAAACAGAAGCACAGAAACCCTGCTTAAGTTTCCAGCCTGGAGTTTTGGTTTGAAGTCTTCAACATCAACTCTTTTCTGAATTGCAAGCCTGCCAGAATGCTTTACAGATTTCAAACCCGCAAGCCTCCACAATCAGGGGCCAGTTCCTTAAAACAAGTCAGTCTCTTTCTTTCTCTCTCTCGCCCAACAGCCCCCCCCCCCCCAGCTTATCTGGAGAGTTTTACAAATACAATATTCCTACAACACAAAAATATCTACAATTGAGAAAAAGAANAGTCTCTTTCTTTCTCTCTCTCGCCCACCAGCCCCCCCCCCCCCAGCTTATCTGGAGAGTTTTACAAATACAATATTCCTACAACACAAAAATATCTACAATTGAGAAAAAGAAAGCAACCCAGAAAAAAAAAACGAACGCAAGAGGAGTCGAAAAGGAAGCAGACCTTCCGCAGTTTTACCCACATTGGTGTGAACACAAGTCAGTCTCTCCCCACCCCATTTTTAGATATATGTGTGTGTATGTATCTATGTATGCATGCACACACACACACACACAGAGTTTACCTGGGAACTCTTGACAAATACAATACTCCTACATACAAAGAATAGCCAAATTGAGAAAAACACATCAACCCAGAAATGTACGCAAGAGTGGAAAGGTAGCAGGCCTTTTGCAGGTTCACCTACCTCGGCTGGACCTTGACAAAGGGCTGGACCCGTCCTTCCAGCGCTGATACTGCTCACAGGCTCAGGGCCAGCAGGGCCAGCAGTCCCGGAGCGGCAGCTTGACCTGACAGTCACACTCCCCGCTATGCGCCTGCGCCAGACCAAGACCGAGGCGCTGACTGCCTATAAAGAAGTCTGAGGCGTTAAAAACCCACCTGCAGGACATGATCATCCTGCCAGAGATGGTGGGCGTCTCCCACCTTCACCAGGTGAAAATTAAACTTGAGATTATCAGCCACTACCTGCGAGTCTCTATCACCTACAAACCACCATAATGCTTCATCTCCTCAAGTAGCTGCTGTGACAGTAAAAGTACAGGCTTCTAGTTGCTTTGTTTTTTAAGTGATTGTTCTGTGTCTTTTGTGACTGTCTTTTTGAAAGAAAGCAAAAAAATATATTCAATGTTGTTCAAAATAAGATAATTTCCATTAAAACTAAATTAAGATGTTTTTCTTATTGAATGACAAAATGCAGTGTTTAACCAAGTTCACTGGTTGTGGGAAAACAGGACTCTCATATATTGCTAATGGGAACTTAAAAGATGGTGTAACTGGGATGGGATAATTTGGTAATATCCAGCAAAAAAAATGCATACACATTTACTCTTTGATTCAGCAATTCCATTTCTTGAATATATTCCAAATATACACTGATAAAAAAATCAGTGCAGTAATGTATGCACGAAACTATTTTTTGAAGCTTAATTTATGTTATCAAAGTACCATAAATAGCTGATACAGTCACCAGTAGGGGAGTGATTGACTCAGTCACAGATGTGATCACAGAATGGAGTGCTACACACCTGTGAAGAGGAATGAGGTTGACCTCAGCTTACATGGAGTGACTGCCAGGTTGCCAGAATACAGCATCAGGTGAAAAAGATCAGGAGCAGGAAAGTAGAGTGTGCTGCCTTTTCTGAAGAAGTGGAAGAAATATGAAAATATGACTGTGTGTGTATTTCTACCTACCTTTGTGTGTTTTCAGAATGAAATAATGGAAGGAAAATTTTTAAATCTAATAAATGATTACCTGTTAGGAAGGAAGCTATAGGATAAAGGAGAAGGAAAGACTGAAGTATGAACTTTTGCTATAATTTTCATATTGGGATTATATAATTTTTATGTAGTTGTAGCGGCAGGAAAGGTGACACAGGAGCAGGTTCGGGATGTTCTAGCAGACGAGGGGTAAAGGAAAGGAGTCTTGGAGCCCTCAGTAGCTTTTATACTTTTATTACAGAGGTGGCCAGGTACATGGCAGGCAGGGGTGCCAGGAGGCCGGGAGGCTGGCAGGCCTCCCAGCCCCCGGTGCATCTCACTCTCTGCTTCTACTGCTGGAGTCCTGTTCCTCCTGCTGCTGCTGCTGCTCGGGTTGGTACTCTCGCTGCTTGTGGGTCCTGGAGTCCGCATATAAGCCCGTGTCCAAACTCAGGTGCAACCTTTCTGCGTGCCCTCCTAGGCATGCGCACAGCACCGCAGGTGCCCATCATTATACCAGTGGCTGGAGGGCGGAAAAGCCTGAGACTTTTCTCAGACCCTACAGTAGTTGACAAAGGATTTATTGAATAACAACTTTTTAATCAAAATGAAAGCAATAAACTTAATGGTTGAATGTATAATAGCACAGAAACGGAAGTTACTTCAGTTAAAAAAAAACCTCTGAGTTATATTAAATATATTTACTAGTAACTATATTGATATTTTAAAGCTACAATAGGTAAACTTAAGATAAAAATAAGTACATTAATGTAGTAAGATTTGCAATGTGAGAAAACAGAAAAATAACGTCTATAGAAAGTTAAACAAATTTTAATAAAACAAGCTTTAATAAAACCCTGTAATTTTAAATTTGAATTGGAAAGGCATCTTTTTTCTTGTTTTTAAAAAAGGTACTTATTTCTTGAGTCTATCCACAGAAAAGACCAAACAGTGAGAAATTATGTGTTGTATAAATACAATTTTTCACTGAATATTCTAGAACTCTGGGTGAAATAGGTGATTCAGTTAGAGCTGGAGCAGAAAATAGGAAGATGAACCTGCACTTATTATTAACTGGAAATCAGGAATATATCTAGAATAATGCTCTCATATCTATAGAAAACAGAAACTAAATGGAAAGGGTCCCCTCTCAGTGGTCTAAAATAAACAACATCAGAATAAAAAAGAATAATGGTTACCATGGCTTTGAAACACATGAACTATATAAGAATCCATTCTATTATTTTGCTGAGAGTCTTAAGAAAAAATCACACTCATGGTCATCATTTAGAGTTCACAAGACCCAGTGTAATTTCTTGAAAAATTCATCAAGGAAGAACCAAGAATCTATTCTGTTTCCATTACAAAACGTCTTTTGGGATAATCAATGAATTAATGTATAAACACTTTCATAGAAACATCTCCTCCTATACATACAGAAAGGATGACGGAATTACAAAGTCATCATTTTTACAACTCCAAATTCTCAATTACACTAGTGAACAAACATAAGATATTCAATGTTTGTTAAGTGTTGATGGGAACCCTCATAATGAAGGGCTTGGTCAAATCATCACCAAGTGATCACTAAAAAGGGAACCCCACTTCACAACTGTTGGTGAGGATGTGGATAAATCGGGACACTTGAGTACTACTGGCAGGAATAGCAATTCTGTCACCAGTGGCAATTCCTCAAAAAATTAAAAATGGAATTACCATATGACCCAGCACTTCTACTACTGAGGATGTCCCCAAAAGAATTGAAAGCGGTGACTCGAAGAGATATTTGTACACCAGATTCATAGTAGATATTTTCACAGTAGCTAAAAAGTAGAGCAACCCAAGTGTCCAGAGGAGGAGAACTAGATGAGAAAAGTGGGTTAAATATATTCTGTGGGTTGTTACAGGGCCTTAAAAAGGAAGGACATTCTGCAATGTGCTACCACATGGATGAGACTTGAGGACATATGCTAAGTAAATAAGGCAGTCACAAAAAGACAGACACCATAGGATTTCTCTTATATGAGGCACTTAGAGTAGCCAAGATCATAAAGATATAACTGTAATGTTGGTTCCCAGGGTTTGATGAAAGGGGAAAATGTGAATTAGTGTTTAAGAGATGGTGAGTTTCCACACTGCAAGATGAAAAAGACTTGTGGGAATGGATGGCAGGCACAGTTGCACAATGAAGTGAACACATTTAATACCATTGAGGACCATAACATCCCAGTGTCTTCGGTGTCTCTCAGAGAAGAATTTCCTGAAACGCCAAATGAAGCTGGCAGCAAAGTTTATTAGGAAGCGATAGGACAGAACACTGAGAAGCAGCGGGCAGTCTTAGGAAAGTAGGAGAGCTGCCCTGAGCCATAAAGAAAGAAGGTTTTCAAGTTTTCCTCTTCCTTTCTGGGTGGGGAGGAGTCCCTCTTAATCATGTACATGTTGCACCCATCACTCCACCTGATTTTGGATTAATTGGAACTACCTCTCCTTCCCTCCCTCTTTTTGAGTGAGGAAACTAATTAAAAGACACTTTCAGGCCTCCCAGACCTTATCTGGTCCTTGCAACAAAATAGTCCCAGCTGGACTGTGGGGTGGCAGAAAGGCAGCCATGCTCCTGGGGAACATTGCCCTTTTCCTCTTCCCAACTACCGCTGAACTATAGACTTAGAAATGCTTAAGATGGTACACTTTTATTATGTGTATTTTACTTCAATAAAATAAAAGCTGGTACTATCAAACATCACATGCCTCATGATATGATACAAAAGGACCTAAATATAATGGTCTGTAAGAGAAGTTTGCCTAAATAATTGCACTAAATCTACTAAAGCATCCAAATTAGACCCTCAGGGTATAGGGAGTACATGGAGGCAAATGCATTAAATTTAGAATCATAAATGACTTTTGTTTGGGAGGAAGTGTTTGGCAAGTGCAGAGAGGTGAGAGGAAAACATTAGACTAGAAGCAGATCCATAGGAGCAAAGAAGCAAGTGTTTGCTGTGAGACATAATAGTCACTGAGGCTGCCTTGTAGAGGACCTTGAATGTTTGACCGAGGGAATCTAGACAAACAAAAATCATGGCAATCACTTATTAATGCCTTCTGGGGATCAGGCATCGAATTTCTTATACTCATTTACTTCTCAGAACAGTCCTTTGTGGGAGGCATTATTTTCGTTAGTTTACAGATGAAGAACCTGGGGCTCAAGGAAGTTTAAAAGACTTCCCCAAGGACTCCCAACAATTATACACAGAGCAACTTTCAAAGGTTCAGTGTCATTGTTTTCTCAACTGTAGAATACCAAAATTCATCGAAGAGAGTATTATACTTCTCTATGTAGGGCAAAGCACTCTGATGTGTCCTTGGCTTTTTTATTTATCACATATTATATTTTGTTGACTCAAGCTGGCATCAATTGTAAGAAAATCATTTTATGTAACAATAAAGAAAAACTCTGTCAATTAAAGTATCACCCACAGTTACTTAGAATTTTATTTTGCTATGTATTAAAGAAATCCCAACAGTGCTATATAAACATCATTTTGAATCATGTCACTATTATTAATAATAATATTGGCAAACTATGTTTCCTAAGAGTTCCTAAACTTTCTTACCATTCAGAGAAATACATTTCCACATAGCTTTTCAATTCAGTCATTGATGTTTTCCCACACATTCTTCTTTTGTACTTTTAAATGACAACACAATTTTGTAGCAAGTTTGATGTCTTTTATTCAAGGAAGATCAGTCCTTGGCTTGATGGTGGACAATTCTTTACAGCAATAGAACACTCTTTGGAAGGACTTTGGGCATCAGTAAGATTAATAGCGCATTAGAAGCAGCCACTCAGAAACAACATTATCTGCTGAAGTTATATATTGGACCTTTTTTTAGAAAGATTAAGGAAGAAGAAAATAAGTGTAGAGCCCAGAGCTTGCTTGGCATTTGTGGGTTGGCTGACTGGACCTACTGTGTTTCTCACTAAATGGAGTTATTTTAGGGAAACTAAAGTTTGGTTTGCTGATGTTATGCTGTAAGTGGAAACAACTCTATCTTGAGTCTAGCAGTTTATTTCAACAGTATCATTAAGATCCAAAATAGTTCATAGGTTCTGGACTCATACGTTCATCTTATGATGCAAAAACCTGTCTGAGTACTCAACACATTTGACTCATGCCCTTCTCAACTCCTGCAATTGCTTGTATCCCATGGGTGAAAGAGTGTTTTGGATTTCCCTCTAATGCACTGAAATTTAATTTTGCAGGACTTAGGGCTGGAGCTTTTCTGATTTTCTTATAAAATGACAACTATGTCATAATGGCTGCCAGGTAAAGTTGGGCACCATTGGGCATAACTTGTACCTTGATTATAGAGATGGTGAAATGTGAGAAAGAAAAATGCAGGCCACAGGATTGCTAAATATATTAGTTTAAGGGAAAAAAAAAAAGACTTGCTTCAGCATCACAAGCATGTGGGACAGAAGCTAACAAGAGCCAGAGTGGACTGCCCTGACTCAGTGCTTGCTGTGATTATTCATGTACTACAGGGCCAGGGCAATCTCCTCCCCTCTCCCAACTTTCTTTCCTATGCATGTCTATTGAGTATATAATGAACTAGACATGATTAAGGACATTTGGAGGTCATTAGAATAAAATAAGGATCATACGCTTATAAAACTGCATTTTAGTTATAAAGAAAATAACATTTGATAATTATAGGGAAAGGACTGACATTTTAGATAAGTGAACAAACTTGAAATAAAAATGTATTTTTTCCTTTGTATCAACCTATACTCTTCAGAAATTACTTTTCAGACCTTCGAATTCTTTAACTGCCTATTACATGAATAAATTGTGTGTGCACACGTTGGTGTTTGTGTATACTTCAAAATCAAAATGCAGTTGGAGCTGTCTTCTAGAGAATGTCATGTGTTCTTCAAGGTGAAGATGAAAAAGTTCTGCCTAAAATGAGCAGTGAAATGCAAAACAGGGCAACAGCATGGAAAATGAAACATAAATGAGGTTTATAAAATTATCTTGGTTATATTTCTCTAAGGTGTTGTTTGCAGCCCAGATGACCCTCTCATTTAGCACATGAGTTCTTGGTTAACTGAGTTGCCTTTGGAGTTATTTTGCTGTCATTCATGTGTGTTATGGATTTTATTTTTCCTCTTCAAATCCACAGAGAATACATATCATCCCAGAACGCACAGTTGCTTTGAATTTGAAAAATTTTCCTGAATTCCTCATCTAGGAACAAAACTATTATTTTGTACAGGGAGTTTTTTTTTTTTTCCCTTTGCTTAGTATCACAGGCTAAAAAGCATATCATTTTTAGCAATTTAAATTTAAATGAGTCAATGTGTTAACTTTGATTTGCCTCTCTTTTCCTTCACTGCCACATACAGTAGTTTGCATTAATCAAATTAATAATAAAGGGATTAAAATTGGCAGCTTCTAAGGGACAGACATGTCGGTGGCATTAAATGTTGCATTTGGAATGATTGTCCTTGCATGCTAATTATAATTGTCTTCGATGCAGAGGAAATTCAAGGAAATGATAATCTAACCATGTGTTATTTTAATTTTAGAAAAGATTCTTTAAAGGATGAATTGCTTTGCAATTTGCTCTCTAATCAGACCATGTATTACTTTAGATCAATGACCTCAAATTCTTTGAATCCACTATCAGTGGTAGTAATTGCAAGGATTCCAGAAGGCTGTTTACAAAATTAACTATCAGGACACAACAGAAGATGGATTTGTTTACAAAATTGAACTTGTAACTGTGTATACTGGAAAGCCTTTCTCATTAGTTGTAATAGTGACCAGATAATTTGTTTAGCCGACCCTGTGCTGGTGTGTGTAAGATTTACAAAAGAGGAGGAAAGGGGAAGGAACAGAATGATGAAACGTTCTTTCTGCAGCTGAACTCATGTCACTTATGAAGTCCCTATCCAAATAATCATTTTTCCTTTGTTAAAGGAATTATTAAAGTAATAAGAGACAAAAATTAACAACTGTTTTGGTTGTTGTATTGTCCATACACTGATTTTCAGTCCAAAGAACCATACCCAATGCAACAAGGAAACTTATTTTGAAGTTGTATGACCCTTGGTAGAAAGTTGGACAAAGCTCATTAATTTTTGGTTAACAGAGAGATAATAAACAAATCCATAATCACTGGAAATTATAAAACATAGTTTCATTCAATAACTGAATCCTGCCAAAGAAATTGATCAACAGTGCAATCTTCATCACAAGGTAAGATTTTTCTTTTTCATTTTGTCCTAAGACTTGGGCACAGAAATAAGGTGTAACTTTTTTCTTCATCCTGACCCATCTTTGCTGAGTATCTAAAGCTTCTACTCTATAGATTTGGAGCATGGCGAAGGAATAGGGGAAAGGCAAGAAATGTAGGAAGTGTCTTATTTGCTGGTGACTTCAAATTATTTGGTCTTGGAGGATATTTAAAGCTATCTTTATTATTATTATTATTATTATTATTACCACCACCATCTTCACCCCTGTTTCTACTATTACTATTGCTGCTGCTGCTACTATTACTATTATACTTCTCTGATATAGCAGACCAGGTCACATGGTTGCAACAGACTAAGATGCAAAGGAAGCGAATAACTGGATTGATTGAATTAGAAGAGGTGATGTCACCCCAAATATCACTGTTACTTTTAACTGTCCTAGGTCACTTCTGCCACAGTGCTGTTAACTATAGGAGACAAGGACAGAGCAAGATGAATTCACATGTGTCATCAAGTGTATGCTATGCAGGAGGTACTGAGTTACTTTTGTCTGTTTCAAACCTTGACATTGTCATCTAGCCTGCTGACAGCAGCCCAGACCTAACTTCAACTAAAATGAGAATCATTTCACATACGGAGAAGATGTTTTTCAGGAATAACCCGTTAGCTAGGCCAGCATTTGAACAAGGACTCACCTGCTAGACCAGAGGCTACCATAAGTCAGGTGTTCTCAGAGATTTTGCTTTCCCAATATGGGAAAAGATACTGCTTTTAGTTGGCGTATTGAAGAAAAAACAAAAAACAAACACACACTATTTTTTTTTTATTATTAGTTATATTTGACATCATTTGTAGTCCCCAGGGAGTACCCACCACCATTCCACCCGTGCACCATCACCTCAGTCCCTTGTG
>JAGFMF010011942.1:4293810-4394591 GCA_019455555.1 Galemys pyrenaicus | reverse complement strand
ATATTTTTCGCTTGCCTTCTGACTTGTTTCACTGAGTATAATTCCTTCTAGTTCCATCCATGTTTCTATAAATGCCCCTAGTTTCTCATTTCTGATTGCAAAATAATATTCCATCGTGTACATGTACCACATCTTCTTGATCCAGTCCTCTACTTGTGGGCTTTTGGGTTGTTTCCAGGTCTTAGCAATTACAAATAGTGCTGCCCAAAAGACACAAAAACACTGACACACTATTTTTTAGCTAAATGCCTCTATCTCTGTAAATGACACTCCGTTGAATTGGGTTTCCCCACCCAGCAGTGATCTGCAGTCTGCACTCAGTTCTGGAGTTCAGAATCATTTCATCTTTAGTACGTGCATTTCGTTCTTAAAGACAACAGCTCAGATATGATTAGCATGCTGCTATTTCACAGATGGGAGGATTAAGGCTCAGGGGTTTTGGCGTTGTTTGCTTAAGGCCTCACTGCTGCTAAACTGCAGACCCTAACACTCGTTGCGAAGTCCACTCAGCTGTGTATCATTAAAAATAAATGTGTGCAAGCTGCATTACATTCCCCATAAAGTCTAACTTTACCCTTCACCACAACTTACATCATGTTATGATGCAGCGTTACTTCAAAAAAAAATAATAATTTGGAAGAGGCCCATTCAAAGCTTACTTGCTTCTAAAGACTATAATCTTTCCATTAAACCAATAAGGACATCTGTCCTCAAAAATGCCCTTTGCTATTTGAGGGCCACAAAACATAAAGTACTTGTTTTTTTTTCCCCACACCATTATTTTGTTCAGGGCACATGGCTAGCAGCAACCTGCAAGCTTGCAGAATAATGGGACCAGGGTGAGTTGACTTGCAGGTTCCATCCTTGCTTGTTATTGAATAGTCCTATCCATGCTTTTTTTTTTTTTTTTTTGTCTTCACACTGAACCTTATTGCTACACAGTGATAAGCCTAGATTACCTAATCCTGAAATGTGGAGGTAAAAGGAAAATATCAATGAAGGCAGGGCAGACACTTTTTGATTTCTTTCAGGATGTTGCCTGTGATCTTTAAGATTCATGTTCCGACTTAGTACCCAGGCACCTGAGCGCCTGCTGACTTGTATGATTGTCCTAATGACCAATGACATGAATTACTGAAAACCTAATTAGGACTTTTGAGCAGAGAATATTTTTAAAGAGACTCTGACATTTGGTGAGGAATGTGGTGTCAGCAGAAAAATCTAGCCTGAATATAATTTCTAATTTGGGGAAAGGCATTGGCATGTAATTATGTGGGCATACAGAGAGAGCAATTATCTGAACCTGTCTTGAATGCTGAACTTTCCGAACAATGAGAAAGGGCAAATGTGGGCCAGAGCCCGGCAGAGCAAATTGTGGCCAGTCTGCTACGAGACTTGGATATGATTTATATCCTGAACAAAGGTCTCTAGAAAGCTACCTGACATTATACAAATAATTCTTGTATGTTGACACATTCTTGTATGTTGTATATTTAATATCATAGAACAATTTAGGGCTGTGTTTAGTGTACGCTGGTCCCGGAAAGGTCAGGAGAGAGGGGACTGTTTCTGAAATTCAAGTTTAATCATTCGGACTTTAATAAATTGTCTTTGATTTTTTTTTTAGTGAATGTTCTTGGTACTCTCCTCACCCAGTAATCCAACCAGGAACTCAGTTCCCTTAGTTATTGTTGCAAAACAACAAAACGCATGGCTTATAAATGTCTGTGCGCCATCTGACTGACATGTGATGTAGATCGGGTTTGGGTGGTCGTGGGGCTTGCTTCTGTGCTGCGAGTTAGCTAGGAGGCCTCTTCTGCCTGGCTGGTCAGAGGGACTAACCTGGCACAGATCTGCTCCAGGTGTCCTTAACCTTCTCCTGGCATGGGTGGGTTTGCCTCAGTTTCTTCTTCTTATGGTAATAACAGAAATTCAAGAGGACAAGAAAAAACATGGTAGGCCACTTGAGGTCTAGAATCAGAGCTAGAAAACTGTCACTCCACACACAATGGCAAGGTAAATCATATGAGTGAAACTTGACTAAGGGATGGGATAATATGCTCTGGTCTTTTTGCAGAAAGAACTGTAAAGTTATGTACAAAAGGTATGAAGACAGGCAAGGGGAAAGAACTAGGACAACTAATGCAATATGTGGACCATAAAAGAAACAGAAACGGGAAGTGTTTTCTTGAAAGCATTTAGTTTTAGGAAGCATCTTCTGAGAGGAGATGAAAAAAGTAAGATAACTGTGGTATGGCTGCAGTAGCTTCTCCTAAGACAAAAATATGAGCCAAGGACAAAATCAAAGGCTATGTGAACTAATGCTGACATGCTTCATCACACAGAGTAATTTTTTAGCAAAAGCACAGTTATCTGCAGTTGTAAATATATGTGCTTTAAAGCTGCAAACTTAAGATGATTTGGAGAACCAAATTGTAATTGAATAGCCTCACATTCTCATGTTTGGAAACTTCTGCTGCTCCATTCTGGTCTTCCATTTCTAAAATCTTCTGATCTGTAGTCAGACATGGTATCACTGACCCACTTCAGATCTTTCATTTCTAAAAAAAGTGGAAACTGTTTCGGTATGAACCATTTTACTTGTCTCCCAATCACATAATATCTCTATTGGATTTAAAACATGGGAAAAAAATCACTTTAAAGGATAAATTGAGAAGTAGATTTCCCATTTTCAACCTTTATACACATACATACCCTACTTCCAAAAACAGTAAGAGTAGGGAATAATGGAACTGAACCAACATCCACTGCCCTCACTGTATTGTTCTTTGGTGCAATTCCAAGAATCGCAGGGCAATGAAGCTAGGGGAGCATTGTAAATTCCACTCCATATGTGTTACAGAAATCTCATAAAACAACAACATACATATTAATTAATCACCCAACTGTTAGCCTTAAGTATTGATTCCATACACTACTATTATCAGGATACAAATATATATAATGAAATAATATATAATTTTATTTATAGAATAAAATATATCCTGTGGTGATAGCTGTAAATACTTGATATTTCAATGACTTTATTATATTCAAGAAAAATTAAACCCAAAAGAGTAACAAAGTCACCATAAGTATTTTTTAAATTTTCAGTTAAGAATAATATGGGGAGGGCCTCCCTGGTGGCGCAGCGGGTTGAGAGCCGCACAACAGTGCAAGTTCGATCCCCTGTTGGGGAGGGAATCCACATGGCTCAGCAGACCTCTTCTGCCTCGCCTGCTGCTCCCCTTAGCAGTGCATTTCTGTCGATCTGTCTGTTCTGCTCCCCACTCTGTCTCTGGTGAATCCTCACCTACTGTGAATCTAGCCTGTATCCCAGCTCTTGTATGCGTAGATAAATCTTTAAAACAAAAAATAAAGACTATGGGGAAAGTTCCATCTGTTGTTTTTGTGGTGTTGCCAGTGTGACCAAAACCTGACTTTTCAAATAGCTTATATGCAACTACATACTGAACAACAAAACTCTCTAAATTAAGAAAAGTCACAGATTATTCCTGTAAATGAACCTGAAAGTGCTTTACAAAATAATCTTTTCTCAAAGGTGTAAGTAGTATATAGGTAATGACTCTAATACTTAGGTGTAAACCTTTTTGTAAATAGAAATATGCTATTAAAATGATTAACAAACCATTCTTGGGAGAGTGTATGAAATCAATTTTCAAGCAGCTAACCATATCTTATTTCACTAATAATGTGTTTTTCACACCGATAAAATTTCAAAGGATTGTATAGAACTGCCCAAATTTCAACTATTATTTCTGTGGAAATGAACATCTCAGATGAATGTGAATCAAGTCATTGGTTTAAACTATTAACTAAGGCTCTATTTATCCTGGCTTGCTTGGGAGAATAAAATCAGAAGGAAATATTTATGAGAAAGTTGAAATTTTATCTTATCTCATAAATAGCCCAACTTGAGTTACTGTTAGTTTCTACAGACAAGGTTTGTCAAATGCTATAACTTTTGGAGGTTATAACCTTTGCTCTCTGATGAGTTTCCTCAAAGACTCAACTAGTTTATTATTGAGTCTCTATGGTGTTGTGCCCTCATTTATTTATTGGTGATATGGATTTTATACAATTAGGTTTACTCATATATGTTTCATTGCAGCAAGTAGGTTTAATATGTGTTTAGCACTTGTAACATAAATGAATGCCTCCCATCAAAATATCATGAATATTTGCCACACCAGATTTGTTTTGTTTTTTTTTTTTGACACTTTATAGCTCTTCAATCATTTTGATAAGTAAATCCTATGTCCAGTCTTCCAGAAAAACAGGGTAAAATATATGTGCACATGTTGTGTGCATATATATGTAACCAGCAGATGTAACTATTTTTTTTTTTAGTCATCTGTTTGATCATCACAAGGTAAACCTTTTCCAGAGGTAACTAAGAGACACGGCAGATAATTTGAGGACTGAATCTGCTTTTGCATTCATATGCCTATGTGCTCATTTTCCAATGAATATTTGTGTATTTGAAAAGTATGTATAAGGGAAAATGAGAGAGCAGTAGATTTGGGGAAGAAAAAGAGATAGATTAAAATGAAGTAATGAATAGGGAAGACAGTGTGTTAAAAAAAAAAAAAAAAAAAAGAACTCCAGTTTTCTGACTTCATGTTTCCCAAATATTTTTTATTAAGCTTGGATATGAAATGTGCATTATAGGTTTAATTGTAAAGTCAAATCTACTACACTGATTTTTTTTAATAGTACAGTTAGGTATATTTGAATCCTTAGGCATATAATTAAAACCTAACAATAGGGCCTCCTTAGTGATGAAAGGGGTTAAGTCTCAGCACAATGAAGCTATCAGCAGTCACTGCAGCATGAGTTTGATCTAGTTAGGGAACTAACCCACATGGCACAGCAGACCTTTCCTGTCTTGCACCTTGCTCCCCTCAGCGGTATATTTTAGTCAGGTTGCCTGTTCTGCTCCCCACTCTGTCTTTGGTAAATCCTCTTACTTTTCCACACTTCTGGCCTACACCACAGTTCTTGGATGCATAAATAAAATAAATCTTAAAAAAAATAAAAAAAGAACAGCAATTTATTATTTTCAAGACAGTTTTGACAAACTTATTATCACGTAACTTTGAATATGGCTGTGATTACTTATCCAGGGGGATAAGTAGATTCAATACAAATTTATCTTTTGTAGCCTCCCCAAGCATAGGTAGAATATATCCTTGTAACAGAGAATTATAAAACATAGTGAATAGAATTTAGATTTTATCATCTTGAGCATAGATCCTGACTCAACCAAGTCTAGTGTCTGTGGTTATAGAGAAAGATAATGTACATTGTTTCATCTTTAAAATGAAGATGGTACCTTCCATGGTATTATGTTGAGTGATTCAACTGAAATAGTATAAAACATGTATAATAGGCACATCATAATAGATATTTAGTATATGATAAAATACATGTTTAAAAATGTGATGTGATATATTAAAAATGTGTTTTAAACACATAGGTGTATATAATAGGAATACATTAGACTATAGACCATGTCAAATAAAATGTCTAGCAATATACAGTTGAAAAATATGTAATATTGGCCTATTATTGATTTATGACTTGAACATGTTGGAAAGTCCTCTATATAATCAATTCATGCATTGATTAATATTTCCCAATTTTATGTATAATATAAAAAGGACTTCTTTATTAAAGAAGTTGAGAACTATAGTATTCTGGGGTAAGCATCACTTTTAGAATTAGATCTGGTTTAATGCCCAGCCTATCTACTTAAAATCTAAATGCAGCTGAGAACTAAGGAACCTGTCTCAAACTTAGTTCTTAGCTGTTAAGTGGGGAATATTTAATACTACTTGTAACTATTAAGGATTGAATAAGACAATGCATGGATAGTTCTACCATATAGGATGAGCTAAACATATATTAATTTCTTTTCTGGCTTTATCTTTTCTTAAAGGGTAAGTATTCCTATGAATGTTCATGCCTAATTAATTCCAAATAATAAGCGAAATGTTGTGTTAATGGTGGAAGTGAGAAATAGAAGATAGAAGCATGTCCTCCTAATAAGTTGAGGACAGACACAAGGGATAACCACAGTAAGTATAATCCTACTGATGAAGATAAAACACCCACATTATAAAACCAATCACTGGTGAAATCTAGGATTACCTAAGGTGGTCCAAATGACCTAATAGGAAGACATGTATAATTTTATTTTTCTGCATTCCCTCTCCAAAGAGATGGAGACACACATAAGTTCTTGGCTCTTTGATAAAAACAAATACTTTCTACATATGAACATTCTCGTTTAGACAAGAGGCAGACAGCTGTGAGACATATGTGAAGACATATTTCAGTTTTATTATCTTTTAGGCATAGACGGGTATGTTAATCCATTTCCACATACAATTCCTGTAATCACAGATAGGGAGTGAACCTTGAACTGACAAAACCTGTCTCCTGTTGCCAGAGAGTTAAATTGAGGACTGTGCATTATCTTCCTTCCCAAAATCGCTGTGCAAATGGCTGCCTTTACAAATAAGCATTTCTTCTGATGCAGTTACTGATCAATGGTAATAATGTTGTTTCCTTTTTCCAAGGCAGACTTTATGCTTTCCATCCAGAGCTCTGAGATTCCCATGTTCTGCTCTCTAGGTTCTGACGGCTGTTTTGGATTTAGTTTACCATAGTAAGTGGAAACCAAGAAATAACCATAGTATAAACTTCTCTTCTATTGTCACATTTCTTTCTGCAAATATATCTTAGGAGTTAGACTTTGAACCTTTGATCTCCCACACCAAAAGAAAAAAGGAAAAAAATATTATATGGAAGTACTTTCATTTTAGTGTTCATGGTTTATTGTGGAAAGCAGGTATTTAAAAATTTTAGAATTTTTTTAACAAAATTCTAAAAAGAAAAGAAAAAAGAAATAACAGTATTTACAAAGATAACAGAATGGCTTAGCCATGCAAAACAAGTAACTTTGGTTTTTCCCCTTTCACTTTGGTTTAAATATTGACCAAGATTAAATTTTTTTCCTGCCAAATAAAACTTCAATAAATCAAAGTTTAGAGGCAAAATAATGTATTTTCTTTTTTCCCATAATATTTTATACAGCATTAAGTCTAATAGGATATTTTATATATTTAATTCATACCAATGTACTACAGGAAGCTTTTATTAAACTGAGGCCACTAGTGCCCAGACAGTAAACGGTTTACAAATGTACAATAACATGTGTTTCTAAATAATGCAGAAGTGGCCAAATATGAATCCTAATCTCCATCTGACTTTAATCTTCAATTGGTTTTTTCATTGCCTTCATAATTTTTTATTCTATCAATCTATAAAACAAACACCAGTTTTCCTTTTCCTCCTAAAGAACACAGTTCTATACTTGGAAATCTGATGTTCATTTTTTTCTATAAAATTATGTAAATCCTGGGACAAAAATGGCTGTGCAGTGTTTTCCCAGAAACCAGGCTTCTGCTTGAAAGAGCAAAGTTTAAAAGTCTAGTCACAAGTAGCTATTGGCCCATATCCAGTCTACTTCAAAAAGTTTCCATTTACACTACCACCCTAAAAAGTTCCTCAAGCATAAAACATGTTTTATAAAGTTACAAATTTGAATGTAACTAAAGATACATAGACATTTTATTATTACACTTTCATGTACTGCTTGATAAATTATGTACCAGTTAAAAACACTAAATTATCTCAAGGTGCATTCATTATCTGTAGCGTAGTTAACAAAAACACACACGAAAAAAATATATATTCTATATTCTGTGGAAAATAACTCAGCTTTGATAATGACCACTGTTAAAAATCTCCAATTCTGACTGATATCTTTTTTTTACAGGAAATAGGTATAATTTTAAGGCAGTGGATAACCCAAAGGATTTAACACCAATTTTTAATTCTAGTGATTTACATTGTGATCTATGAAAATGGGGATGTTTGCATGATTTTTCCAAACTTTCACACATGGGTTTGATTTTTTTTCTTTTGACAGAAAATAATTTACTAGCAGGTGATTTTATAGGTAAGAGCTACCCAAATTATGTTATGCTTTTTCAGAATAGGTAAAATTGTCAGGTTGGGAGCACTATTAATATGTATGTGTCCATATGCATATGTGATTGACCTCTGAGAGTCAGCTCAACAAGCTTCTCTGACTCTCTGCCTCCCCCTCCCCTGTGATAAAAATCACAGCTTTTGAATAGGGTAATGTGTCTACCCCCAGTCTTCACAAGCTGCCACCTTTGGGATTTAGGTGCTTGTGAGAAGGTTTGGGAGCATTACTGATAGCAATCAGAATCAGAAATGTACCTGCTCAGATTATTCATATAAACAATTGAAATAAAAACATTACATTATACATCAGATTAACAGTAACTCCCAGAACAAGGCTTACAGTGTATAAAAATAGCTACGTAAAAAATTTACATAAAAGGCAAACCAAAAAGAAATCCTCAGTGCAGACATTTACAGAAGAAAAAAAGCAAACCAAATACAACATATGACCTATTTTCATGGCTGCCCAAACTTGTTGTTATTGTTTGTAATTTCACTTCATTGTTTTACTTGAGATAATTCTCTAAATTCCTGTGACAGCTTGGTAGAATGAACTGCTTAATACTTGAACCATGAATTGCTGTCAATGTCTTTGTATATGTCTTAAATACAATCCACGTTCATGCTTCAATTTGTCTATATAGTTATTTTCTCTGAAATGATGAAAAAAACCACAATTTAGATAGTTACCATAGCAATCATTTTTCACCATTAACAGATGTTTTATACTAAAAGTGATACGAATTACTTCACAGGTGACTTTTATAAAACTCCAATGTCCCTGAACTCATTTATAATCTCAGTGTTGTTCAGACACTTCTTTAAAGAAAAGTTTGGAATGGCTGAGTCTTTGTTTTTGTGAAAAATTGGTTAACTTATGAAAATTATAAGGTTTTTCAGAAAAACATTATACTTTGTTTCTCTTCATGTTAAAAATTTCTTTTATCTCTTCAAGTCACACTTTATTTTGTGGGCATTATCTTCAAGCTCAATTTTCTTTTGAGAATTTACTCTATCCAACTTTGAAGAAAAGGGAAGGTAAAATATATATTTACAAAGGACTGAAGTATGAACCCAAAAGATGCAGGCAAAACAGAAAACAAAACCAAAACCATCAGTGGAAGGCTGCATGCTTGGCCGTCAGTGGCGGGCAGGTTAAGGGAAGGAACCCCATTCTTACTTCTAGTAGTCAGATGTTGGTTTTCAGATTGTAAAAGTAGTTTATTTCAGTTACTCTAATTTCTTTCCTGTGTGCAATCCTTCTAATTACAATTATTTCCCTCCATGCATCCTACCTTCTTCTGTGTGGGATTAGAGAAATCCAGTAAATTTGTGACTCAGGGTTTAATTATAATGAACCAAGATTTTACTGTGTTGGGTATTTATACAACATAGGAGTAAATTATAGTAACAATCTTTCTCAAGGACACACAAAATAATTTGTCCAAATGGCTTCTGTTTTGTTGGCTCAAGAGAACATAAATAAAAATGAGAAGTTCAAACTTCAAGCGGCAATACCATGAAAACATCCCTCTTTTGGAGACTGTCTTAGAAATCACATGATACAGCTATCACATTTAGATATTTGCAATATAAATCTATAACTAGTATACACATTAAACACACACATATAAAACACACATGTAACTTTGCACATCAAGTGCATATGTATGTTTGTGTATGCACACACAAATTTGTTAGTCTTGTTATTAAAATGACTTGAAATGTGGCGGTATAAACTGACATAACAGTATTTAATTCTTAGATTAAATTTTTATATTTTAAAATCATTCTTATAATTTCTTCAAAAATAAATTTGAAGTATCAGAATCAGCTCTCATCCAACAAAAAATTAGTCGTAAAATTAAGATAAATTCTTTGCATTAAATACAAAATGCTACTTGAATGTTAAAAATCTCCAAGTTTGAAAGAATTATTCAGAGGGTAGTGATTATTTTTCAGAAGATGGGGGGACTATTGATAATATATTCTTTTAGATCACCTTTCTAAGTATTCAAGGTTTATTTTTGAAAACTTTTCTTCCTGTCTTGAAGTCTACAGTTATGAAGCATCTTATTGCCAAGGCTTCCCTTTCATCTTCTAGAGAGTACACATCCCTAGAATTATTTCTATAAACCTCATATGGGGCCTCCCTGGTGGCGCAAGGGGTTAAGCACTGCACTATGAAGCATTCTCAGCCAATGCGGCACAAGTTCGATCCTCAGCCAGGAGGTGATCCACATGGTGCAGCAGACGTCTCCTCCCTTGCCCACTGTTCCCCTCAGCAGTGTATTTCAGTTGATGTGCCTGTCCTGCTCCGCACTTTGTCTCTTATGAATCCTCTTATCCCCTGCACCTCTGGCCTGTACCCCAGTTCTTGTATGCATAAATAAATAAATCTTTGAAAAAACAAAACCAAACCAAAACCAAAAAAACCCTCATATAACATACTCACCTGGACAACAACTAGAACAGTTGCTTTCTTAGGCTTCTGTTTTGTGATTGTTTTCTTCTAACTTTTTATTTTCCTCCATATTACCAAGATCTTTGTTTACATGTTTTGATGCAGTCCTATAAATGAATTAAATAAACATGTATTGTCACATATATTTACATTTTTTATTTCTAAAGTTTACAATTCACATTAATGTATCTTTGAAAAGAAAATGTTTTTCATCGAATCCAGGCAAACTTCCTGGATGAGGAAATCAAAGTCTGTATACCTTGAGTGATACAGTCCAGTGAAATGAACTTGGTAGTAGCATTGCACTCAATACTCAATGCGAAGAGAAAAAGAACTAAACTTTTTTGAACACAGGCTAAGTATTTTGTTGTAACATGTATTAGATTGGGTAGTTCTCTGTAGCTTTCTGGGAGGTTATTATCACAACTTAAAAAAAGTTTCATTTTGGGCAAATACTTCCTGCAAAAATTTTCTGAGGATGTTTTTAACTGGGATCTTTGGCATCCAAATTAACTTATGCAAACAAGTTGATACAACGTGTTGTACTTTGTTTATGGGTTCTGTTTTATTAAATAAATCAAAAGCAAGTCTAGAAACTCAAAGTTATGACAAAACATTGTAACAGAAGTGAGAGTAGCCCTAATGTGGTGGTTTTTAAATTATGGCCCTACACCAGCAATATCAGCAACCCCCTGGGAACTTGACAGACGTGCAAATTCTGATGCCTCACACAGAGCTATGAAAACAGAAACTGGAGATGGGATGGCAATCTATTTAAAACAAAGCCTCCTGATGATTCTGCTGCATACTCAAGTTTGAATCTGCCATAGTAGTGGCTGTTGTGGTTACACATGATTGACTGGGTTCTAACTCTTAACAGCTGAAATCAGATTTTCTTAAGCACAAAGCTAAATTTCTTAGTTTTGTGACCACCCAGGAGAAATCATAACTTTTTCCAAGGATGTACTATTTCCTTCCTTCTTTCTTTCCTCCCTCCTAACTCCCTGCCTCCCTCTCTGGTATAAGCACATCACGGGATCACACTTCAATTTGTTCAATTCCTTTTAATCTTCTACTTTTAAGAATTTATGAAATATAAGATGTAACTCTTGGTTAAGAAAACTGGGGTAGAAAACTCCATTTCCCCGTAGAAGTGTTTATATGTTTTAAATAGAATTCCTTAACTCCTTTGCTAAGAATCACAACTTTACTAGAAAGAGGGTTGTAATGGTGTTTGATCTACACTGAAGTGAGATAAAGACATATGGCTTTTTTAAACAGAGATAGTCATTATATTTAGCACAAGTTGAATTCACTTTGGGTTTAAAAATTACAAATTAAGCACAAACTACAGCTTTCTAAATCTATTCATAAGGCAGTAGCAGTACAACCTAAAACTCTGCCAACATGATAAAATCCTAAAATGGATGATTACAGTTTAAAAGACACTTAAAAATGTAAATGAGACCACGTTGTAAGATTGAGTTTTGAGTCATATTATATCTTGAGACATATTATCACATAAATACTTTTTTCTTGTACTAAAATGATACATAATAGTGAAACAACTTTATCATATATATCTTCCAGGAAAATAGAAGAATAATGTAGATGGCATATTGATATAGATGTCAACATAGATGTAGATATAGACAGACATAGAAGATAAATATATTTATATATATATATATATTCCATATGCAACATATCACAGATTATTTGAGTCTAGTCTCTTTTGCTAATAAGTTACCTAACTATTAATTAATAAAGTCTTAGCAACTTCAACGGTAAAGAATGAGAAGGGTGATAGGTTAAGTCATTTTTATGGACATTTTAAAAAACCTTAAATTTATATAAATCTAGGAATCTAAAATTACTTTTTTGAATAATAATATCCACATAAGATAAAGCATCCATCACAGAATACAATTCAATGTATTTTTAAAAACTGATATAACTAGTACTGAGCTCAAGAAAGAAAAGAGTTTCATATCCTGAAGCTCTCCATTATACTCCAGTCATTACAACCTCCTAAAAGTTTACCATAATCTTCAATTTTCACAGAATAGCTTTACCTGTTCTTACAGTTAGCATATAAATGTAATCACACCAAATGTATTCATCTCTGCATTTCTTTTATTTAAACTCAAACTTATGTTTGCAACATTCATTATAATGCTGCATGTAGTTGCAGGTTGTTTATTCTCATCACTATGGAGCTTGACATTGGGTGAATAAATCATAATTTATTTATCTACTTTACTGTTGATAGTCATTCTGGCTCTTTGTTTCTTCTGGGATTTCATTTATAAGTCAGATCTACTGTATGTTTCCAACAAGTCTCTTATCTGTCATCTGGTTTCCTACTTTGCTTCAATCTGGACATTATCTATTGATCTGTATTTTAATTTGCATCTCTTGTGGCCAAGCTGCTATGAAATTTATCCACAAAGTCTTCTTTTTTAATTTTATATTATTCAGTTATAAAATGTCAATCTGATTTCAAGATATTTTCAAATACATCTAAATTCTCTTCAATTAAGAAAATTGACAACCCCTAAAAAAATGGATGAGCAAAAAATGAAACAGATCTAAAGTAAAAATGTTAGAAAACAAGTAAGTGCTATTATTATAAAATCTATAGGGAAACAAGATTAAGGGGATTCTATGGATAACTTTTCATAAAAGTGTCAACAACTTAGTGGGCCTCCCTGGTGGCACTGGGTGTTAAAGTCTCAGAGCTATCAAGTTATCACCAGCCACTGTGCTATCTATCACCAGCCACTGTGGCATGAGTTCAATCCCCAGCCAGGGAGCTAAACCACATGGCACAACAGCCCTCTCCTGTCTTGCCCGCCGCTCCGCTCAGCTTTGTATTTCAGTGGATCCACCTGTCCTGCGCCCTACTCTGTCTCTGGTAAATACGCTCAACAACCCCCCACCCCTGTTCTTGTATGCATAAATAAATAAAATAACTCTTAAAAAAAAAGTCAACAACTTAAGTGAAATATCCATTTTCCTTCAAAATCCTACCAAAATGTATCAAAAGAGAAATAAACTTCTATTTATCAAAAAATAAAAATAACAATTTTTATTTTAGCTAGTTCTAACAAAGAAAATTCCAGGTTTGGTGGTTTAATTTTTGTATAGTAAATACTGAAGGAAGTAACAAATACTTTCAGAAAAATACATGAGGAGGGGCTCTTCAAACCCAAGTACCATCATTTGACTAGGATTTTGAATGAAAGTAAATTATAGATAAATATTCCTCATGAAAAAGTCTTAAGAAAATGTTAATAAATAGTATACATCAACATGTAAAATACTATGATACATGGTAACAGAGGTTTATTTGAAAATATCAAGACAGGATTAATAGTCAATAACTAATCAATATAATTTATACTTTTATCAGAATAAAGATTATATGAACAAACATCTATATTATTTGTAGAATTAATGTAGATGCAGGTGGCCACACAGTTAGTAAATAGCAAATTCAGGATTCAAACTCCAGTAGTCTGTTTCCACATGCATGTATCAAGTTACACAGTTACACAAATCTGCTCAGCTATGAAATATAAGTGCATAGTATTGATGATGGGGAAGAGAGCTTCACTGATTTATGTCTATAAGGTTCACATGCATTTTATTACTCAAGACTACTCTCCCTAACAGTTAAAACCTTTAAAAATAATTTGGACTATTTTTGCTTGGATTTTAGATTGACATGATCTATATATATAAAATTTTATATAATCATATTGAATACATGTCTATTTTGGAAAAAGTCAGTGATTAGAAAGAATTGCCAAAGTTAAAAATCCATCTACTTCTGAAAGATATTAAAACTTATTTAAATTATTCTCTTTAGTAAAATGTTTTCAGTCATTGATTTGCAGGACAAGGTCAGACACTTAAAAAGAATGAATGCTTGCATTAAAATGTACATTCCTATAGTATTTGTCTAAAGCTTTCTTCACCAGTGGCCTTTTTAAAGTAAGTATTTAAGGATCACAATAAATTAATGTTGGAAGAAGTCCTACAGGTGGCCTTCTAATTTATCTGTGAGGGAGACAGGAGAGTTTTGGCTTTGAGGTGGGTCTGGGATCTCATTCCTGTTTGTCAAATCACAACTGCTAGTCTTTGGACAGGTCTCTGCTCTGAAACACACTTGCTCATTAAAAATCAGAAGAACCACGATCCACTCACAGGGCTGATTTTAGGATAAATGTGATAGAAAATAGGGATTCACCAGATTGAATATAGTCATATTGCTGTTGCCTAAGGCCATGTAATTAATGAACTGAGTTCAGAAGGGAGTTCAAATCTAGGTCTAAACTCCTCATTCTTAAGTACAGTGTCTCTTTAAGGACTGAAGTTGCTTTTAGAAGGTGCATTTCTTTTAGAAGATACATTTATTTTTTAAAATGAGATTATCCGCAACATTATATACCTGTTTGATATCTTCAAAGCACTTAGGGGAACTAATTTGGTGGTGTCTTTTAAGTATTGCTTTATTTTAATGCTTCAAAGTTACTAGAAACTAGATCTTAAATGTTTTTACCACAAAATGAAATTAGAATTAGGTGATTTGATGGCGGTATTAACTAACACTGTGGTGGTAAACATATTGCAGAATACAAATGTGTCCAATCAACAGAGTAAATACCTTAAACTTATTCAGTATTATATGCCAGTTATGCCTCAACTTAAAAAAATCATTTAGTGAAGGATGGAGAAGATAGAAAAAGTGAAGGGGGATGAAAGTGGCAGGCATGACCAATACATCAAAATGTTGGGAGTTATCATTTGAAAAGCTAAATAAAATATAATAGTAATGCATATTTGGAAAACATAAACAATATCCACTGAAAACTGTTCACATGTAAAGAGTTAAAAAGGGATTTTAGTATTTTTCAAAAGCAGGCATACGTATATTAAATTTGAAAACTGTCAGAGACAGCATGAGGAACCATTGATACTTCAAAGTTAGAGGGGTGTTTTCTGTGATTTCTAATTTATTTATCTTTACTTAAATAATTAATTTTTAGCTGAGGTAACATTGGTGCCCTGGTGTATCCCCAACAGGTATTAGCACCATAGTGTATCTACTATCACAGACCACTGTGCCTCCCTCCTTCTCCCTCCTCCCCAGATGTCTCAGTTCTGTAGTCAGCTAGTGACGGTTAGTTTTTCAGATTGTCTTTACCTGACTATTAATTCAGTTACTGTGTGTTCCACATATTAGTGACCATCCAGTGTTTAGCTTTCTCCTGACTTAATTCACTTGGCATTATCCTTTCAAGTTCATCCATATTGCTGCAAATGGCATGAGTTTTACCTTTTTTGTGTGATTTCTAATTTACAGTATGCCTGAGACATACCACAGAAGGGCACTGGGACTATGGGTATTTAAGACTTGGATACTGTTCATATGAATTGCCACACTGGAATTTGCCAGTTTGGAATTCCAGCAAATAGTCTATTAATACTTGTGTAGGAAATTAGAGTCACCCAAGAGAATAGTTATTTTCCCTCTTCCCTGGTCACAACTGTCAACAAGGTGAGTCTCCAATAAGGCCAAACTTAATAAAGAGCTGGAGGAGGAGAGTGTCTCTAATTCCTGTATCTGAGAGGCGAGTTGGCAACAATTTCTAGTTTAAAGAAGGAAATGAGAAAGTCTTATTACAAACTTCAATTTGATATCCTTACACTTTCTAATATTCTTCAAAGAAGTTCTCTACTAAAATAGGGAATTCTTCTGTCCTCTGTGAAAAGATAGAAAATGGCCTTTCCATGTAGGTCAATAGTAAGCACAGCAATAGGGGATGGAAATGAATATAACGATACTCATATGCATGAAAACAGAACACTACTGGCAAGCACACCAGATCATGGTTCGAAGTACATCCTGAAGGTAAGTAACACAGAGAGAGCACACAGTTTTACTCTTGGTGGGTACTCAGGGAATATGACTTCCCCCTGCTTTTGAAAAGATAGTCAAAATAAATACTTTAAAATAATTAAATTCATATATAATCAACAGAAGAGAATTAACAAATTTAAAAACATATTTTAATTCAAGTCCTGCCCTCTGGTTATGTTTTGGGCCACAAGTGGTAGGAGAAGGAAGGGACACGGATGGTCATTGTCGTTTTGCTGACTGGATAAGCTGTCCAGCATTTCCATTTTATCTTATTTCCCCTCTAGTCCACTCTATTATCTATGCTTGATAGAATATGGGCATTTTCTTTTCTCCCTTCTTCTGGCTGTTTGCAAGATTATGGGTGGGGAAAGAGAAAGAAGCCAGAGCTTGGATAAACCCCACTTCTGATACAAAGGGAGAGACCTCATCAGCCTGCAGTTAGGAACACACGCTTCCATTATATTAAATGCCAGCAGGCAGGCAAAGTCAGAGATGAAATTTTAATTCCTTGGAAGTCCTAGTGAGCAACAAAATATATTTGGAAGTATATGAGCCTGGAATAAGATTCTACTTGTGTTATCTTGTCCAGTTTAATCTCACTGAACCTTAGATAGTAAAAAATGTAGTTAATTCCAGTTACCTCATTAAATTGTTGAGGGTTTCAGTGAAATAACACAAAAAGGAACAGTAAAAAGAATAGTAGATTCTGATGAAGTGATAAATGACAAAAGTCATTACAAATGTGCTATAAATGATCCTCTAAGACAATCTTTTCAATTTATTCAGTAGGGAGTCAATCTTTCCTCGTGGGAACATATATTCTAGAGTGAGTACTGATTGGAAACAGAATTCAGTTGAAATGAAATTTCTTGGAGGATCCTACTCCATCTCTCAAGAGATACTAATGAGAAAGAATTTAGAAGTGCTTAATATAAATAACATTGCTTTCTGAGATTTCAATATTAGATGCAAGTTCTCTTTAGTCCTAGTAATTTAAACTGTTTCTGTTTTATTGTGAGACAGTAGGAGAACAGTATAGTATTATGTAAGAGTTGAGAAAAGATACTTGTGATTTTTAAATTTCCAGATTGCCTATATATTACATGATAGTTTTTATGAAAATAGACATAAGATCTATCTCTTGACAAGTTTCCAAGATTCACACAATGTGTATTTTGAGATTACAAATGTCTGACTAATTCTTATACCCAGTTTAGTGATAAGAAATATGGTGGCTAGGGGTCTTTTAATGCAACTAATAAAAAAATTATAGTTCTAAAAAGCTTCTGAATAAGTTTGTGGCTACATCATACTGCCTTTACATGTTTCCTTTGTCTTTTGCTCTTATAATTTTTCATTAACTCTTATGCTGTTTGATGAAAAGAATTTGGAACCAGTATTAGAAAAACAATGTACAGAGATAGGATAGTGATAGTGAAATAAATAATAAAAAATAACCACTGAGTTATCTCTAGTTCTTTAATGTTCTTCTACCTGCAAAACAATTAGACATAGAGAAGACTTAGTCAATTGACACCTTTTGATTGGTTCTGTCAGCTAATACCCTATGTACATGGAAAATAATTAGAAAAAGCCATTACCATCATATAAAAAATCTCTCATTAAAAAATTTTCTAGTAAGAAGTTATATGAATCAAAGCTGTTGAGGAGTCATGAATCCT
Source organism: Galemys pyrenaicus (assembly GCA_019455555.1). NCBI lineage: Eukaryota > Metazoa > Chordata > Mammalia > Eulipotyphla > Talpidae > Galemys > Galemys pyrenaicus. The sequence continues at coordinate 4,376,434 of JAGFMF010011942.1, read as the reverse complement.
TACTCTGGAATGAATATACATATCATGATGCCAAGCCAGCTGCTAAGGATTTCCTGCTGTGGTTCTCTATATTTAAAATAAATATAAAAATATGTAGTTCTTATTACTGGAATGGAGAGTTCTCACTAGCTGAGTAACCACTAGGCATGTTAGCAAATGTGCTTTTAAACTCTACTTGGGCATAAAAGATTTTCTCTTACCCTTCTCCAAAGAATTTTTAAATTTTTAATGAAGTGCACTCTACCTCACTATTGCTCAAACATCACTACTTTGCTAGCTAAGGCTTTTAAACAGAAAGTTAGATTCCTAATTCAATCATTGTTCAAAGTTGTTTGCAATAATGTATAGTCACTAAGATTGTTGATGGTATTATTTTACAGTATGGTAAAAACAGGGTTATATTTCTTTAGGTATGAAAGGTAAAGTCTAGTTCATATATTTATTAAAATCTCTGATGGCTACATAAAATGGTAATAGAGTACCTAAAAATGTAAATGAAACGATTATGTTGATTTGTAAAATTGAAGAAATTGTCTAGGAGATAAGAGCAAAAATGCCCTTGATAATAATTAACTTGAAAGCACTGATTATGAATTTGCACTTACTCTGGACAAAGGGGTTAGCAATAACACATATTTCAAAAATGCTGACTTAGTCAGAGGATACTAGCAAGAAACAACTAATCAGGAATGCAAAGCACGTAGAATATATGAAGAGTTCCATCAATTCTTAATAAAAATACCTTGATGCTTCGGATGAGAATTGCAAAAAAAACAGCTTGATGCTTCGGATGAGAATTGCGAAAAAAACACCTTGATGCTTTGGATGAGAATTGCAGCTTATTACTTTAATTATCAATAATATTAACTCGAGCAAAGTGGGTGCACTTTTCAATTAAACAGCAGTTTTCTAGGCAAATGTTCAAGTCAGATGATAAAATTTGCACTTAATTTAATGAGGCACTTTAAAGGAAATGCATGAAGTCTTATCTCTTAACCTAATAATACTATGAAGCCAAGTGTCCACTATTATTTATCCCAGATTTTAATTATGTGTAATCATATGGTAATAATTAATGAAATAACATAAAAGGACCAGTAGTCTGACAGAGTCTGATGAGATGCTGGCAATTAGACTAGGATGTTTAAGTATGTTGGGGGTGCTTCCAGGATTTAATACTTATTTGATCAGAATACAGAGAGCCTCCATCTATTTTTCACCTCAAGTCTAGTGAAATTTTATTTTCATTATTTTTAAAAAAATAAAATTACTGTGCAGTATACCAGAAATCTTTAGTAAATAAAATGAAAATACCCTTGAGCCCAATCTGTTAGATTTGAATCTTACTGTATATTAAGAAGAAGACTTAGGTTTTGATCATATGAAACCTACAGTGGAGATGCTTATATAGAAGGAAAATTTCCATAAGTAAGGTAAATAGTGCCTCTTAGGAATTATCTGTATTTTCCTATTACTTATATATAGGCTGCCTTTTAAATTTTCCATGGGAACCATAGACACAAACCCACATTAACTGTTTCTAGGTAAAATATTTACTGATAAAAAGAACACATCTGTTGCCAAGAGATAGTGGGGTCTGCTCAAGATTAAGGGATGAAGCAACCAAGATCAGAAGTGACTGTGCCCTGATGTGAAAGCCGACAAGTATATCAACCACAGCACACAAAAGGGACATGCTCTGCCCTATGTCGCCAAAAGAGAGGAAAGGTAAGGCATAGACAAAGTAGTCCTAGATATTAAGCTCAAAGATTCTAAAATATCTAAAATATTCAAACTATGTCCCTTACAAACTATGCAAGCCTACTCTACTCATTGAGCTATCTCTTACTTTTTTCAAGTGCAAAATAAAAATAATAGTATCTACTTCAGAGATTGGTTGTGAGAACAAAAACAGAACTCAGTGCATGTTCATATTATGTGAATTAAATTTTCTTAACTACTGACACTTACTGATGTTTCTTGATTCTTAGATTGCTTCATTAAAATTGTTATTTTTACAAAGCAAGATTGTGGATCCTCACTGAATCTGCTTTTTCTCTTGATTTTCTTTTAGGTTAAGTTACCTGAGTTATTGAAAGGGATTACATTAGCCATCAAGACTATTAAGTCAGGGCCTCCCTGGTGGCGCAGTGGGTTAAGCAACGCACTACGAAGCAAACCGCAGCCACTGCAGCACGAGTTCGATCCCTGCTGCCGGCTGGGGAGGGACCCACATGGTGCAGCAGACCTCTCCTGCTGTGCCTGCTGTTCCCCTCAGCAGTGTACTTCCAATGATCTGCCTGTTCTTCTCCCCGCTCTCTCTGGTGAATCCTCTCACCTACCTCTATACCTCTGGCCTGTACCCCAGTGCTTATATGCATAAATAAATAAATCCTTAAAAAAAAAAAAAAGACTATTAAGTCCAAAGTTTTCGCTAGTTATAAATACTCCTTGCCAAAATCAATTTCCTTTCATAAAAGGTTTAAAATCTGTTTAAAATCATAAGCAGGGCCTCCCTGGTGGCACATTGTGTTAAGCTCTGCACTATCCACAGCCACTGCAAAAAGAGTTCCATTCCCAGCCAGGGAGTGAAGCAGACCTTTCCTGCCTCGTCTGCTGCTCTCCTCAGCAGTGTGTTTCAGTCAATCTGCCTGTGCTGTTCCCCACTCTGTCTCTGGTGAATCCTCTCACCCCCCACACCTCCGGCCTATACCCCAGTTCTTGTATGCATAAATAAATCTTTAAAAAATATCACAAGCATACCACATAATAACAAACAATTTTTTTAAAATGAAATTGTTAAAAACCTGTACCCAATCACAGTTGAATCTAGGGCCAGGACTGGGGTTATGAGAAGTACTCGTCATGTATGTGTATCTTAAGGATCTTCAGATGAATATGTTCATCGAATATTCATTATAAACTATTGTTAGATGATTTGTAAGTTTGATACTATCTAGATCTGAATCACTTTTTAAAGTAGTCTTGATACTTTAATCATTTTTTCTTAATGTAAGACAAGATAATAATGAATTAGTCTCTGAATTAGCTCATTATTTGGAGTATCATGTCCTGACTAGAAGAGAGGAGCAGTGACAAGCTAATTCAGCAGCTCCACTGCTAGCCATACCTGTTCCTGCTGAGACACCTCACTGTCCTGCAGGATGTACTAACTCCCAGTAATTAATTTGAGCCTTACTCAAAGAGTTTCGAGTAGTTGAACTTCAGGCAGCATGTGCTTTTGAAAAATCCACCAAGAAATATAAGAAATCAAACAATTAAATTCAGATTAGTGACTGAAGGGAAAAAAAAGGTGCACTGTGAAATTATATGCCAGGCCATGTCTTTAACATGTTGGCAACATAGCCACTATGCGTTGAAAGCAAAACTCAGAGGCCTGATTTGCAGCATATGTCACTCCTATCAGAGGAAGCACATGCGCAGACGGAGTGAGCATAATTAACACATTGTATTTTCTCCCAGTGAAAGTCAATGAGCAATGATCTTTTTATCACATCTTACTTTGATTTCTTCATGTACAGCCAGTAAACCACACCAGCAACAAGGGCAGCAAGGAGGAGACCGACCACGATTCCCACAATTAGTTTTGCCTGGTCATTCACCTTTTCTCTGTTTTCATCTACAACAAAGAAGAGAAGTCCATGCAATTACAGACAATGCCAAGGATTTTTGAAAAAAGGTCAATCTAGCTATTTCATATTAAGAATGATGAACGCTCACTATAAAAAGTAACATGCAAATTTGTGATTTTAAAGGATACAATTTTAGCATTCTTATTCTCTTGTCTCATTTGCTACTTTAATTCAAGTCAAAATTGTGGCAGCTAAGAAAATCACTTATACAATGACACTTCATAAATCTTGAGCTGAGAGTCAGGGAAGAAGAGTCGGCAGCATAGTACCTACCACTTATCTCGTCTGCCTCATCGTGTTCTGGAATACTTACTGAAATGAAAAATGTTAATATGAAATTAAAAACAAAATTTGTTGATATATGAAAGTCACCTTTACCATTATAGTATGAGGTAATAATACTCAAAGATAAAATGCCTATTCTACTGCTAAGGGTAAAAAAATTTACACTTAATAGAGTGTGAACTTCCCTACAAAGAAATTAATCTTGCATTAAAGAAAGGAGGGCGGTTAAAACTACAGAAATAATAATCTACCATAAAAAAATTCACAACTGACAAGTCAGTGTGTGAATCTGAGGCTTGTATCAATTCCTTCACTATTTACTACCTTTTAATGGGACTTCTTATTTTGAAAGAAACAAATGGCCACTTATCTGAAATTGTTTCTCCTCTTTTCCTGTCTCCAACATGAGAATTCTTTTTTGTCCTCTAGTGTCAGAGACTCAGCATTAAAGTGTTTTCAGAGTGGTGGGGGGGAGGTTAAAACCGAGAAGTCACAGATGGTAAGAGTGTCGTGATGTTTGCAAAAGCCCTCTAAATGACTCTGACAGCTCCATTCCTGGCCTACTTGTAAGAATTTCGACTATGGTGTATTATCTAATATTAAGCTACATAAATATCCTTCTATGTGCACGGGCCTACATCAGAACTTAGAATCATGTCTGCTCAAATAGATTCCCAGACTGCTCCTCATACATACTAAATTGGAATCTCAGGAGTGCTTATTGAATTTGAAATGGACTGTAGTAAGTGTTGATCAAGTCACTATAAGGTCCAGAAAACCACTATTCAATGGGTTAGAATAAAGAGAGAGACTTGTGTTCAGAAAGAAAGGATAAGTTCTCTTTCTAGGTAGGACAAATCAATATTCACTGAATTGAATTCTGAGAAGTCAATGCTCCTATTTTAGGATTAAATTTGTTTGGTTCTTCTCTTCAGCCAATCCAATAGGCTTTTATATACCAGTTATAATCTGTGAAGGACCATTATTTTTAGACAATTATTTTCTCCAAGCTCCAACCAATTCCTAGCTAGTGTGTCTCTTTCTTGCTAATGTCACGTACAGGATTCCAACTGACTGAAGAATAGAAGTTTGGAGGGTCAGCAGTATCCTGTCCAGACTGAGTCTCATTCACCCTAATTTAAGGTTGACAGAGTGACAATTATAGAATTGAAGATGATGGCTAACATCAAATTAAATTGTTTTCAAAAGAAGCTGCCAATGTATTTATGCATTACCCAGATTTCAGCATTGACAGACTTTTCACTTTTTCTGAGATAATCACACTGATCTGATTTTAAGCTATGATTTAAGTAACAATATTCAAAAGTAGCACTTCTTGAAACTAGATTTTCATGAATTATACTATCAGTTTTGCTACCAGTTTGCTGAATGACCTTAAACATGTGGCATTCCTGTATCAGATAAAGGGTAGGATAAATACCACAAAGAATTGGAAAGCAAAAAATTAGCTTAAAGGGGGATAAAAAGCTTAGCAAATTTATAACTGTTACAAAAATGATTGAAAACAATCTTTAAATTATCTCTTTATTTCTACTCTGAACACAAATTATGGATTAAGAGAAACTCAATTATTATCCTATGTAGCTCTTGGGAAATATTCATGTTCAAAATAAGGTCTCTGGCCCATAAAATGTGAAATGATTTAACTATCAAGACAAAGATAGTACAAGAATGAACACCAGGGGGGCAAAAAAAAGAAGAACCTTATGATGATGATAACAAATGCAAAATAAAGAAATAAAACTTACCATAATGCAGTACAGGAAGATGGAATTGAAGATTTTAAACTAATGAAGAATAACTTCAAAGTTTCTTACTTTTTTAATACCAGAAATGAAATACTCACTAGCAGATACATTCAAGGAGTTTACTGTTTTCTCCAGCTGGTTTTCTGCTGTGCAAGTTAATGTAACATTCTCTTCTGGGGAAATGATAATTTTACTATAATACCTGCCATTGATATAGGGAGATTCCTCTGTCTGGAAAGAGAAAAAGAAAGATGGATTTAGAAGTGGAAGTGGATTAAAAACAGAACAGGTGGTGCTCTGTAGTGCCATCTAGTGTTCAAGGGTATATATAAATAAATAAGTATGTTTATATGACCATAGATTAAAAACCAATGCAAACGTATGTGTACACCAAGGAGTAAAAAGGGTGAGTGAATTCATAATTAGATTTGTTTATACTTCTATCATAAATCTAGTAATTAAATTAATATACTCTTCAATATAATCTTGGTTAGTGAATAATTTGGTATACCAGCACTTGTTTCAAACTAATAAATTAGTGACTGTCTAATCACTAATTTTCCCACAACAAAATCACCAACTTTTCCTCAAGAAACTTATGAACTTAATTGTTATTTGTAAATCAGGTTATTGTTCTTCTCTATTGGGGCTAATTCCTTTAACTTAAACCATTATTTCTAAATGCATGTGTATGTATGATTCATAGGAAAAACATTTTGTTAGTTAATTTTCCAAAGCTAAGTCGATAGAATAGTTCTTTTCCATTGGCTGGTAAATGCATTTGGGTTTTGTGGGGTGTTAACAGGACAATCATTGAATTTAATTCCTCTAAACCAATTCACCTTACTCTCAACTCCTAAATCTGACAAGACCAAAGTGAATATGTAGTTGAGATCTTTTCTCAGTCATATTATACATAACATGTCCTATATATTGTTTGCTATTTTCTCTCTCCTCAACTACCTTGCCTTAGGACAACCAGCTAATCTTACACTTAGCAATGTTATCTAATCGTTGAGATGGGGTGGGGCAGAGATATCAGTAATTGTACAATAATAAATTCACCAGTGATTGAGAAAGGAACAAATAAAAGATTATGGATGGGTCAGCACAAAAGAAACAAGAAAAATAACTTATCACCTAGTGGGGCAAAATCAATCCTTCTCTTTGACAATGAAAAATGGCATTATTATTTTTATCCTCATAGTAAATTCACCTGCTGTTTTTCCATTTCCCACTAGTATTTTTCATATGACTGTCTCACTGAGTCTATATTTTTGTTACTTTATCTCTACAAGATGCATTTGCTCATTTCTGGGATGGCCTTTTAAATCTTTGTAACTTTTCATTCATCAAATAATTATGTGTGTTTTTTCCTCTTTCTATGCTTTTATTACCAGTACCTAGAGTCATTTTTTAAACATCATGGTATATTTTAATATAATTATGTTTTTCTGTATTTCTCATGTAATTTGAACAGTATGTACATTTAGAATTTTGACTTTTTCTACTTACTGTCTGTATTTTAAGTTTCAGGTATACAGCTTTATAATTTGACATCTGTTCATATTGTGATCACCACTAAGAGATGAGTTTCCATTAAAGGTTCTAATTTTTTTTTTCATATAATTATTACTGACATGAACTAGATAGCATAAAAAACAGAGTAGATGGTGATGGGAGAACTAGAGTTTCTACACCTGGAGGGAGAAATAAAATACTGCACAAAAATTAACAATGATATAAGAAAATAAATTTTAATTAAAAAAGACCCCCCCCAAAAAAAAGTAGACCACAAGAGAAAGTCATTTCTGATGCCAAAAATTAGATATGTACACTGTCATTAATTCAGGTGGTTCAGGTCTTGATTCTGAATAAAGAAAACTTCGTTTCCTTAGAGTCAAGATGTCCACATCCTCTTTCTCTCCTCTCATGTTCTCTGAACTGTGTGTAGCCATCATACCTAACCAAAAGTTTCAAGTGCACCCAGTCCTTTGGGGACTTTCCATACTTGTAGCTATACAAATAGATATTCATCATTCAGTAGTCAAAGAGACAAGTTCATTTTGCTTTGCAAAACTACACTGATAAACTGGACCAATGACCCAAGCTCTCTGTATCAAGAAAGAGTGGAAACTTAAGTTAACACTAAGCTGCACTCTGCTTTATGCATGCCTTCTCAGATTTCAACTGGGTTCAAAGCTGGTAAACAGGGAGCACAGAAGATTCAAATAATCCAGTAGCACCTCTGATGTTCCTGAAGAGGTTGTTTTTGTTTTATGTTTTTTAAACTGCTCCATTGAGAAGAGAGTAATGTAGACTGTTGTAGAGAAAATGGAATTAACAAATATGTAAGTAACTTAAGTTAAATCTGTAATTTTAACAGATTTACAGCTCTGAACTCTGAACCCCTCGTGATTGGTCAGATTTTAATCATTTTTTCTTTTTATGTCAAAGAGAAAATTACTGATGATGTCCATACCATAAACTCTTCACTCTTTACTATTACAAAGTATCTTGACAAAGGTGTAAATATTAAGGTTCGATTTATCTCTACTTTTGTTCAGAAGGAAACCTCCTGGATAGTATGTAAGTTGGCCTTGTTCTGGCTCTAGCCCTGGCATATGCAAAGCAGACCATATGTTCACAAACAGTGATCATGTTCTTCATCACTTCCTGGGACCCAGTTTTAAGAAGAAATATCCCTTATCTGCATTAGTAAGCAAAGTAACGGTGGCCACTTATACTCAGATGTGTAAATTTATGAGGCAGAAAAGCATATAGCTTAATGTTTTAATCACCCGAGTTCCAGGAATTAATGACCACAGAACAACACCCAATTTATATTCTTTTTTTTTTAAAGATTTATTTATGCGTACAAGTACTGGGGTACAGGCCAGAGGTGTGGGGGGGTGAGAGGATTCACCACAGACAGAGTGCGGAGCAGAACAGGCAGATCAACAGAAGTACACTGCTGAGGGGAACAGCAGGCACAGCAGGAGAGGTCTGCTGCGCCATGTGGGTCCCCTCCCTGGCCGGCAGCAGGGATCGAACTCTTGCTGCAGTGACTGCGGTTTGCTTCATAGTGCGTTGCTTAACCCACTGCGCCACCAGGGAGGCCCACCAATTTATATTCTTTTAAAAACAGATACTGACCTCAAGATAATGATTCTTCCATTCTCTATGGCTCTCTATGGATTTTAAATTTCTCTTTGAGTCATATTCTTTCTTTCTTTGAGATAATTAAAGAGTTAGAAAAGGTTTCCTCTGAGAATATAGTGCAAATTTCATATTGGTAACAAGCTAGTCTACAGTTTAGGTACCTAAATAAAACCCCACATTGGGTAAGTACAGAATATAACAAAAAAGACAAATACTTGCTTGGTTTATGACGCTTCCGCTGCCAGTAATCGTCCACTGTATAGCTGGCTTTGGAAAACCTTCCACATGACAAATTATTGTTTTAGATAGTCCACTGGGATCAGTTTTCTTTGTCATTTTGATTTGAGGTTTTCCTAAAATATCATTACAATTAAACTAAGATGTTGAACTGAGATAAAAGAAAGCAGATAACAAATCTTCAAAGAAAAATTTCAGTTTGGTGCATAATTATTTTGTTACCTTCTACAATGAGAGTTAGAGACTCTCTTTTCTTTAGTCCTTCAACTTCCTGCAGAGCAGTTTCACAGACATAATTTCCAGCATCCTGATAATGGAGACTAGAAAATGATGGGCTAGATCGAAGCCTGATGTTATCCTGATTAAATAAAAAGTTAATTACTTCACATGGCACAATTATACCTCTCAATGTATTTATTAGATAATAATTATTCTGATGGGTTGAGTGAAAATGAAAGCTCTTTTTTCTACTTAATTTAAGATTACTTCAAAAATAGAATTTGTTTTCCTTTGTAGTTTTAGAGTTAGACATGTTAAGAGTTTTATTTCAGACTTTCCCAATACTGAACATGTAATTTGGAACAAGTTCATAAACTTCTGATTCTTGGAACAAGCAATATATTTCTCAACCATTTTTAATAAAGATAATTCTTGCTAACAAATTTCAAATGTTTTATATGTGTTCTGTCAACATATTGCTGGTTAAGTGTTCCTGTCACATGACAAGTTCTGGTCATCAGTGCACTGGGCATTTAGAAATACTAGCCAAAGATCTGAGTTGGAGGGATCATAGTTACAACCTTTTCCTTTTCCTTGTCTCAAATCACCAACTACCAATCAAACATTTTACTCTATAAAGGTACCTATGATTGGGGTACAAATAAGCACCTGAGGAAATACTAAGCTCCTAGTACAGTCTTGACTGGGGTGAAAGGAGGTTTACATATTTAAAAACAAGCATTCAAAAACCTGAGTTCAGTTTCAGTAGAAAGACTGAAAGTGATGAGACCAGAACACAGTACTGATACTCAGTAAGATCTGAGCTTGAGTCTCTACTCTGTCAGTTATGAGCTATCAGATTTCTCTTGCCTCAACTTCTTTGTGAAAAACATGATGAATAATAAATGTACAACAGCTGTTATGTGCTATAACACATAATAGCAGGCTGTTGTGTTATGTGAGAACAATGTGGATTAAAACATAATTTGTTAAGTCCCAAAATATAAAACTATGTGCATGTCCATGTACATGTCTGATTACTTAGCAATATACATATAATAAAACACCGCACCCCAAAGTTTAATTTTAGAACCTCAGTTATGGATGTCATACCATTGATGAGTACCTCTAAAATTTCAGTATGTTATTTGTATTATATATTATAGGGAGAATATGAGTGTGGGTTTATAAACCCATGAGTATATCTATTTGTATATAATAGCAAATGAAAAGAAGCCTACAAAGACTCATCCAAATAGTGAAATATTACCAAGGAATATTACTTACTTTCATCCATACCACAGTTGCGTTCCTACTAGCAGATACTGTGCATGAAACAGGCAAGGTATCTCCAATCTGCTTGGTTACTTCCCCACTTGGGTTTAAGGACAAATCCAAATCTGTGAAGCAGAAAATCTGCTTGAAATGCAAACTTCAGGAAAGTAAGATAGTCAAAATATTTTGCAAAAGAAAGGATGGAAGAAAATAACCTTTCTAACTACACTTGGGAATTCAAACTGATTTATATGACTGAAATAACTGATTTGTAGCATAATTAGTACAGCTTTTCAAGCCAGTTTTGAGACCATTTGGACAAGTAAGTGGTCATGTAATTGATTATACATTTATTTGCAGTCAACATGACTGATGTTTTAACTTTTTATATGTAACACCTGAGGTCTATCACCTTTAGAAAAAAAAATCTTATATTGCTTCTGGAAGAAAATAAAGAAGATGATGACTAGGTTAATATAAAAAGAACTGGTAAGGCATGAGGCTGGAAAACCAAGTATGTTTTAGACAGCAGGCAATAAACTGAAAAACTATGAGAGAGTTTGTATGTTTCTTTAGAGAGAATTGACTATAGCAGTTACATTTTTTTAAAAATGTTATCCTATTTCTTATACAGTTGAAAATTTTATACAAGATCTAATGTTAGTTATGCAATCAGCAGCTAACATTTTTAAAAGCAGAGTATACATATATTTAAGGATATATAATCTTTCAGAGGGAAAGCAATTTCCACAAAAATCGTAATATCATAGCATGTTCTATATGAGGAAAATTCATTTCAATTGATCAAACATTTGTTGTACATCTACTATGCTCCAAGAACTGCTGGGAAATCAGAGATGAATAATGAGCTTACAATTTATAATTCTGAGGTTCAGGTAATGTGCATTCAGCTGACCATAATATGTAGCAGCCTGAAATCAACACCTACTACCAAACATGGTATAGATTAGGAACTCAATACTTGTTGAAAGACTGAAAAAAAGATAAAAATCTATGTAGAGCTACCAGAAAACACTTATGGGAGTTTAGAGAACAAAGCCAAACTGACTTTCAAGGTAGTAACAAAGATTTTGAATAGGAGGCAGTATTTGTTTGTAGTTCCTGATGATTGAAAAAAGCTTATGTGGAGATACAGAAAAACTTCTATCACACAAATAAATGAAGAAGCTTGGCAGGTTTCACAATGATGACTAACGCGGTGTAAATGGAAGATAAACATATATAATTAATTAAGGCCAGATTGTAAACACTGCTTACTATATCGAGAGTCAGAATTTTATCCTATGGCTGTGGGGATTGCATTGAACCCTGCAATTCTACGATTTACATGCATAATTACAACAGATCACAATACTCGCTTTAAACATTTGATGTCTGCAACATCATTTTTAACGCTTGTTTCTCCCCCTGGGCGGTGTGCACCACCAAGGGCCATGACTTGAGTGTTAACACCTATCAGCCGCCACTAGTAGGCTCAAAACCGATGCTGAATGAGTGAAGGAAAGAAGCATGTTTCTCAGTTTCTCATTAGTATTAAAATATGCATTATCACGTTGTAAAGTGTGGCGTTTCCTAGGAATATCTGGATGAATTATATTTAGATAAAAATTCTATTCAGGACAAGTTTGAAGCTTTTATTAGCTGGACTGTTACTGTGCCAGTGAGAAGATAAAAGTCATTTTAAAGGATGGTGATGCACTTTGGAAGTTCTAATGAAGAATCTATATGTGCATGAATTGGCAAAGGAATAGTAGGCATTTCATCAGCAAGTATAGATCCATGGGCTGAAAGTCTTAACGAGAGTTCTACTCTACAAACATGCAGCTATGGGCTGGTGCTTCTCTAGCCACACTCCATTTAGTCATCTATAGAAAGGAAACAAACCCAGTTTTTGGAAAACAAACAGGCAATCAAGGATAAGTGGACAAAAATAGGATTTTTATGTTTTCATTACTTGTAATATAGAATAAATTCCTGCTCCAGTTGCAATGTTTTTTTCAGCTTTCAAAGAGCAGCATAGGCCTTACAGCCCAATGTTAGATTCTACCTGTGAAAACCAAAAAGCACTTACATCCAATTAATGAAATCCAATTTTGCTTACCTTTTTTTCCCTTTAACACAGGTGATTATTGAGAAACTATGTGCCATGGTCAAGTCTTTTGCTTTCACTCTGCTAGCTATTTTTACCTGCCTATCTGACAGTGATAGAAATAGAGCCCTCTCCTTTTTAGAGGTTGTGAGTAACTTGCCTCTCTTAAATCTAAGCATGTTGTTCATCTCTAAACACTGGGTTATTGGTTATTGGTTCAAAGATCTCAGGAACAATAATCAGAGAGAGATTCTTCAGTCAGTTTTAGCTGCTGATTGTATTTCCTCACTTCGCTCTTGCACTGACCATGGAATAATAGTCTGGATAAATGGTTCTATGATTGACTGGTCCTCAGAGCAAAAGTGTTGTAGTTATCCTGAGAGGATAACACTGCTTCCCATTTAACTAGTCCCTGATGGTTGATACAGTCGGATCTGTGCAATATGAATATGGAGTAAACAAAAAAGTGAGAACATTTCTTAAAAGTCTGTGAACATTTCTTAAAAGTCCACTGTTTTTACAGAGCTCCCAAGTGTGTACTACTGATTCAAAAGCAAACATTTGGCTGCTCTATTCCCAAATGTACCTCCTTGTATCTCCCTCAAAGTTTCAGTTCTTATCTTACATGTTTCCTAAGCATTAGAGATAGAATGAAAGATTTGGAATTATTTCCTCCAAATAATCGCTGGTCCCTTTCAATTTTGAAATAAAGAAATCCCTCATAGTTAATGGAACTGTAGTGGAGTCTGTCTAGAGAAAACCTTACTGATAGTGATTGGGTGCAAAATGAACTCTGACCTATACCTTCCAACACAGACTAATATTAGCCCACAGCACTCTGAGCTCCAGTGTCACCAGAGAGCAGTTCAAATTAGTTTTCCATTTCCATCAGGCATCAGGCACATCAATAATACAGACTTTCAGGAATAAAGATCTTAAGTCAAGTGTCTCTTTTCTTCATATATATTTTTCTATCACATTGGAGTAAATCAAACTTTTGAAGTACCTAGAGCTCAAATGCAGGTTAGAAGTTCATAAAACAGTCTGACTGGAGTGATTCTGAAGAAGCTCTGTTACCAGAAATAGTCTCTCCTAAATAGGAGCTAATAAATGGCTTTTAATGGTCTCCACTGCCTCCAAAGTTGAGTCTACAGTAATACTGTGTTGCTTAAGTTTGAGGGTTAATATTATTCTTTAATTTTAAAGGAGACATCTAATCTATACTTCTATTATTCAGATGCAAACCTGTGAACTTTAAGAATATCTAAATATTTTCTTAAAATATAAAGTGAGTTATTTCTTTAAAGTGCATGTAATTTATTGATGCCACTAACTGAAGATAATTTGAAATAAGATGGAGCTTCACCCCTGCCAAAATTTTCAGTTATGAGTTCCACACAAGATTTCAATAATGTGGTACAAATCTGGAGCAAATTGGAGTTTGCACTGATGTTCTCCTAAGTCCACTAAAATCATGTTATTTAAGAAAAACACGGTAGCAATATATTTGAAAATACAGCCAAATTAGATTATTAGAAACTTTAGTAAAATAGGCAGTAAAGACCAGGTGACTTACAGTGAACTGTGATGGTTGTTGAAGCAATCATGCTTTTTTGGTCTATCAGAGAGCATTTGTAGTCTCCTGTTGCATTGCGTCTCACGTCTGCCAGCATGTAAGTGTTAGAGCTTCTTATACCTTCGGGCTGTCCCTTTTGATGGAGGCAAAATGTCAGATGATTACACTTAGTAGCTACAATGAGAATAGTTTTATTTCTTGGTGAGAAATATTTACTCAGAATAGTTTTATTTCTTGATGAGAAATATTTACTCAGATGAGAAGAAAAAAAGGACTGTGTCTCTTCCATTGGGCAAATAAAAGCATTGTCTGATAAATAAAATAATTGATTCTTGGAGGGAAAATTATTATTTTGTTTCTAAGGAAATGTGGGAGCTAATTTCCATTGTATTAAAGATAGCTATTTTATTGATAGTCTGATTTAAGGTTGAATGCTAAAGCACATTTAAAAATTTTCCAATAGGGCCTCCCTGGTGGTGCAGCGGGTTGAACGCCACACTGTAAAGCATCTGTGGCACAGTTCTATCCCTGGCCAGGGAGGGCACCCACATGGTGCAGCAGACCTCGCCCACTGCTCCCCTCAGCAGTATATTTCTGTACATCTGCCTGTTCTGCTCCCTGCTCTGCCTCTGGCCTATACCCAGCTCTTGTATACATACATACATACATACATACATAAATAAATCTTTTTTAAAATTTAAAAATTAAAAAATTTCCAATAGTTTATTTTTATATTTATGCCTCTCTTAATTTGACAAAAAGTTTTGAGGCAACTTAAGGAAAAAATACCACATATGAAAATAAAAAGGAGATGAAGAGAAGAAGGAAGGCAGGGAGGCAGGACAACAAGTGGGAAAAACGGCAGGGGCACAGGGGATATGATGAGAGAAAGAAATTAAAAAAAGAGAAACAAAAGCAATAACTACAAATATATAAATATATAGATGAACTAAGAGTATCTATTAATAAAATAAAAGCTAATCAAATAGTGTTGCTAAAACTAACACACAGATTTGTATCTGTTATTGTAATAGCCAAGATAGAAAAATAATTAGGATCAAAATTTCATTTCCACATAGCATATGAACAGCATACCAATTTAGGAGAAATAAAGTTCCCTGATAACATTAAAGTCTAAAATAAATAATTAGTCTTCTAGTTAATGCAATAGACTGGATGGAGTTTTTAAACATATCCTGCAGTAAATGCAGTGTAGAGTTGTGTACTGCTTCTCTCAAAAGAAGAGTCTGTCAAACACAAAGCAAGGAAGAGTTGCAGAAGAAAAAACACATGTCTTCCCACAGAGCTTTCTCCTATTCTATGTCCAAATCACTGTGATATCTAGAATATATCCTAGATGAATTTTCCAAATTATGCTCTATACATACTTCTTCCAATTATGATGCTGACAAAGTCTGAGAAACTTGCCCTTTAAAAACCTATACATGATGGCAAGATTTAGCCCGTAGCCTTAACAATAGAACAGTTCCTACTTCTGAGGCTCAGTGATGTATGCAGGAAGGCAGGGTAGGTAGATTTAGAATCCACATCAAACCATTTGTTATCATTCTTAACTTTATAGTTATCTGCTTCTGAATAGCAGATTCTTATATTTCATTTGGATAATGAAACCTTGAGTTTTTGTAATTATGGTTTCCTCTGATCATCTTTTTTGTCTCATTGTTCCTAAAATCTTTAAACATCAAGAATAAAGGCAGATGCTGAAAAAAAATTCAAAGGAGAGTCTACAGGTGTCCCTTGTCCCCAAGAATAAATCCATTTGCAGTTAAGCTACCCAAGTATATACAATTCTGAATGTCAGCCAGCTGCCAGACAATAGCACGGAATGATAGTAGTCTAGCTCAAGTAATAATTCGCAAGCACTTACTGGTAAGTAAAACAAAAACTCTTCAGGAGGAGGGTTACCATTTCCCAAGCATTTAAGAGTGATGTTGTCTCCCTCTTTGATGGCATTTTTTGGTGGCAGCACTTGTATTGTCACTTGTTCTGTAGGATCTGTAAGAGTTATGGACACAAGTTAACCATTTTCATCAAGTACCAAATTACTCTGTACATACAATGTAGATGACTAAATTATACACAATTTTCTCAAGAAGCTAGTAATGGTAATTACTTAAATGTATCTTTTTAGAGAAGGATTTGAGTTAATAGCTACTTGCTATGCCAAGTACTAATCTTGGTTAGAGGAAATTACAAAAAGACCCTGTTACATAAAAATCAATTACTACTTAACAAAATGTCTTTAACTGAGGTAGGAATGACTGTAATTATTTTATGTGTAAAAGACCAGTAGGAACAATCTTGCTGTATGATTTTATTACAAAGACATTTAGTTATATTACATGAATTTTATAGTTTGGAAAGAGTGGGTCAGCTAGTAAGTAGCTAAAGCTATTAGGCACAACATGCACTCATATTCTGAATAATACCTTATGTTTAACATAAAGAGACATGAGCTAAACAACACTAGAAAGATTTTTGACATGCAGGAGAGTATGTCTGTTTTCAAAAAGATGAATCCCACGAACTGAGGAAGATTCTTAACCCAATCAACAGGATTGTAAATGTATTATAGTCAATGGAGTTATAAATGTATTACAATTCTGTTGTATTCATTGAACAACTTTCATTTCATTTTGGTTATTTTTACAGAGAAAATAGGGTTAAAGGGCATTCTTCAGTAGAGACTGCTGCTCAACAGGAGAGTTCCAAAGAAATTAAAATTTGGGTACAGTGGGCCATTTCTAGTACAGGAAATAAAAGGAGGTGGTGATGGCAGTTATAAGTGACCCACTTTCTAAAGTATGCACTCATTATATAGTGGATAAAAAGTAAACAATGAATTTCAACTGGAGTGTTGGTGGAGGGTGAGTGAAGCATGTAGACAGAAGGTATGAAGTTGTACTCCCCAAATTATAGTTATTTAATGACCTGCAAGTTAATAAAATTTGATGGAAAAATCAGGCATATAATGCAAAGGTTTAAAGAATCTTATCCACCAGGTTTAGTAGCTATTGAGGCATGTGTCACTATTTCAAAATGGTACCACTAAAACTTACCTATGAGCACTTAGTTATTAGCTAGGAAAGTCAGATAAATGTGGTGAAGTTAGAGGCTTTTTTCTATATTTTGCAGACATTTATTTAACTTTATTAAAGTGCTGAGAAAAAAAGTTGAGAATTGTTATAGATTTTTCTTTGCCTTTTCCCTATACTTCTTTGTCTCTGAATTTTTGCCCAGATTGTTCTGAGGTTAAACAGCGATTAGTTTAATGTACTTGTTTGTTCTGAATTTCCTTGAGGTAGTTCCACCAGAAGCAGTTAGAAAGTAATTAAAGTTAGCTTTGGTCCCCCACTGAACTTCCATTTCTAGACCTCCTCACTCTATTACACAGTCCCCCTTTCTAGCTAGCCTTAGTTTATGCCACTCACAATGTAAAATCTCTGATCAAAACCAACACCAGAACAGTCAGCGATCACAATCCCTCTGGCTTCTTGCTTTATTTCAAAACTCCCTTCTCTTTGTCCCTTTTTCAACAGATTCTGTATCAGACAGTTCAAGAACTAAACTGAGATTACAAGGCCAATGTAATAGTTTGAGTTTTAACAGTAACACTATAGATGCCCACTAAATGTCCCAAGCAAAATTAATAATATCTTGTTTTCCCTTGACATTGACTTTTATTTTGTCTATTTGTAAATCATCATTCTGGAGTTACTGTAGATTCTCCTTTGCCCTCTCTTATGCACTCAGTTACAGAGTCTTAATGATTAATACCCAGTATATTTTGCATCGAATTCTCTCCTATTCCTAACACATTTCCCTAGTTTTGATTCTGAATAATCTACACTTAAAAACATTGCCACAAAACTTTATTCAGCACTTCATTTGTCTTCCTTTTTAAAATTTTCTTATATATATATATATATTTCCTCTAAATTATTTTTCTGAAGTAGTGCTTGAATATTACAATGACATTCACAATCTCTTATGCACTACCAATATGTAAAGACTGAAAGAAACACTTTCTACTCTGGTATTACAATGGCTTGACCCTAATTTACATGAGAATTTTCTACATACCCTAACATAGTAATCAAGAGACTCTACTCAAATTTTTTCCATCTCTCAATTGACTTTTCTGTCCAATAATGTATTCATTTATTTAGTTAAAATTTATATTATATAGATAGTAAGTGCTAGAGGTATAAATTTGAAAACAGTGTATTTCTTTGTTTTCAATGAACTTTTAGCCTATTTATGATAACAACAAACTCAACAATTAAGACTACAACAACATGCAAATTGTGTATGATATAAGCATAGTGATTACGTGTGTCAATAATTCAGAAAACTTCAAATGGCATTCTGAACTACTATAAAATTTATGGCTAGGTGCCAGGGCTGAGGATTACCAGAAAGGATCAGACTAAAAGATCTTGTCTTCCAGAAAATTAGCATCTAGCAGAAAGCAGAAGAGATGTTCATAAATAACAAAGCAGACAAAGATATCATAAGATGGCTAAACATTTATTCTGCAGATATTCCAAGAAGTAAGTGATAATTTGGGTATGTCATGGACAAAGTGGTATTGGGAGTTGAATAAAAAAAAAAAATCTGAATTGAGAATGAAAACATTTGAATATTCTTTCTAACAAAATAAAATTGCCTAATTACATATCAAGTTACTTACAGTAAATATCAAAGACTGTTTGTTCAGAATGAACTGTTTTCTGGCCAGATGGTCCATGATATGTCACAGAACAGGTGAAAGGTGCTTGTATATCAGCCTTGGTGGTCTTGTACTCCAGTGACGAAGTCATGGTATAGAGCTGAGTTACAGGGTCCATTTGCTTTGTAAAAATTATGACCACCTCTGAAGAAAATAAAGAACACTAATGATAAAATCTTTCATTGGAAAATCACAATCCTTAATTAAATGTCACAATACTTTTGAGAAGTGATTTTTGTCCTTCTAACTGTATTTAACAGGAGGGAAAACTGACATGTAGTGAGGTAAGATGGCTTTTTCAAAACCATCAGTCAAAGACATCGACAGAAATAGAATCCTGGAATCCTATCTCCCACTCACTTTAATTAACTTCTAGAACATGCCATATACAGAAATAATTTTCTCTTCTCTTGATTCTTCTGCAGAGGGCTAAAATGGTGTTTTAAAAAATTGCTTAATGATTTAATGGATACTGAAAGTAACAGAGCATAGAGTTATAGGCTAGGAAGAGAGCAACATATTTAAATGCAGGGTGGTTTAAGAAATACCTAGACAAGAAGACATCAAAACAGGTTGTCTGAATTTACTTCCCTCTTTATACTCACCTCCTTCAAGAGGTTGCAGCACTTTTCCATTCCTGTACCATGTGATATTGCCATCTGGGTAACTGTCTTTTGAAATGCAGTCACCCAGCTGTAAAATAAAAAGGAAAGGTTACTTGGTTCCATCAGTGGAGAGCAATTTGAAAGCCCCAGACTACTGAGGAGGTGCAAAGTTATTCCTAAGGCTTTGTGAGCCATTCATCTTTCAAGTATTGTCTATTTAAACGTGCAAAGGTGCCACCACTATTAGTAAAATCACATTTACTTAAAAGCATTACCAAATTCATTTTGATATGACTTTAACATTGACTAAATAATATAACATAACTTCATCAACACTGGCCATTAGCATGGTTCATCTATATATATATAAGAATCAGTGACAGTGTTAAGAGTCTCCCTCTCTATTTCCATTACATATATTTCAGACTACTTATACTTAATCATGATTTGTAATCACTGCTTTTCTTCACATGTGTTTCAACTTTCATATATAGTGTTTAGCATCAATAATGTTTCATGATAAACTTTAATCTGATTTATAGAACTGTGAACTTGTTTTTTTCCAAAGGAAAATTTAGGTATTTTAGTTAGTGAAAGTGAGAGTATTAGTTAATTGATGTGCTCAAACATGGAATTTCAGTTTTGATGCTCTTAAATACAGTCCCTAGAAACCTCTGCTAGTGTGATCAGTCAAAAGTGGTCATCTCACAGCTTTACTTCAAATTTTCAATAGTCCGTAAATAGAATACAGTGCAAATTCCCTCCATGACATATAATACTTGTCAATCCAGCCTCCTGTTACACCTCCAAACCTCACTTTCTTGCCCATCATCTAAGTACACACAGTTCCAGAAATGCAAATAACTTGATGATTCCAAATATGTCATTCTCTTTCACAGCATATTACACCATATTATTAAAAAGCCCTCTCAACTGCTGGTCTGGAGAAAATCTACCCATCTTTTTATGACACAAAGATTCAGTTCATTTAAACCAAAAAGGCATGACTTTGTTATTTTTATGTTCATCCCTCTCCTCCCTTCAGAAGTTATCACAACATCCTATGTGCCCCAACTCTACCTGTGCAGACTCTCTGACTAGTACCTGCAACCCTGTCAACTCCACATCCCAGAGTCTAATTTGTCCCGACATTTAAGGCCAGGAGAAGGTATTTAACGCTAGACTAAATAAAAGTGAATAAATCAAAAACAAATTCTTACCTTTTTCAGCTGCTCTGTTTCTAGAAATTGTGCTTTGCTTACAATTTCAGGTTTGGATGGTTGCTCTAAAGTTAAATAGAGAAATGCTTTAAGCACACATGGAAGAAGGAAAGGGCATTTGTGATTTGGTTTATAGACAAATAATTCATTTACTCAAAGCATTAAAAAAAGCAACAAAATAATGAAACCATTTTCACACATAACCTGTAATTAAGAAATCTGGTTAATCCACCCCCACGAAATATCTCTTTGAATAAAATATTGATAATGCTTTGTGCTTGCTTTATAAACAGTGAATATGGATTTAAGGTGAGAAAGCCTAATTTATTAAATTATATATACCTCTAATTGGTTATCATATCTGCTTTCTACTTATCAATAACATTTCACTCTGTTAGTGAAGATCTGAATCTATATGAACAAGAATCACAGGGGTATTTGATTATAATGCAGATTTCTGAGTCCTAGCTGGTCTACTGAATCAGACACTCAGGAATAATCCTATAAATCTATAATTTTAACAAGTTTCACAGGGGATTGTTGGGCACAATAATGTTTAAGAATCACTGCTATAACATTATAGGAAATACAGAGTTAATTAAACCCTTATTTCTTATGTATCGCAAACCTTATCTTTTAAGTCTCATTATTTAAGTATAAATATGGGGAAATCTTTCAAATTTGGAAGCTGAGATAATGGGCAGAAAGATTTTAAATACAGGAAGTTTTGTAAGCATAAAGTCTGAGGTTTCAGAAGGAAGTGATTAAAATTTGTAGTGATGAATTACTATATAAACCTATTTTAAATTATTTTATTCTTAGTTGCTAGCTTTCTGTTATTAATGGATTTTTAACTTTTTAATTAGCTCTAACAATTAATTATTCTACAAAAAATGGATATGTCCTCATTATCATTGATTTGTGTGGGTCTCATGGAATAGAATTATTCTATTCCCATATAAACAGACAAATAAAATAGCCAGCTATCTTTCCCTCATAATCTTATTGTTTATCATCTCCAACATTTTAACTTTGATTACCAAGCTAAACTAAATTGGTTTTGTATACTTATTATATAATTTGAAATTCAGTTGAGTATCATGTGTTACTTGTAGCCAGGACATCCTTGTAAAACAAAGACAAAATATCTTTGGAGCAGCAAAATGGAAACAGTCAAAAGAGTTAGCAAAATAACATAACCTTCTTTAGGCATATATCTCAAGTGAGTTTATCTTTTGCAACTTTGGTTTTATTAGAAATTAGTGTGAATGATAGCAATAAATTTGCCTATGTTTAAAGAGGGTATATTTACTATTAATTTTAGAAATGTAATTCTAATGCACAATTTTCACAAGAGGGATTATTTTCTAAATATAAAGATAAGACACAAAACCAAAAAAGATGGGAAAATGCAATCAAGAATACAAAGGAATAACAGACACAATTACATTAGTGCAAATAAGAAGTGACACCTGACTACTTGATTGCTAAGAATATGGCCAAAAATTATCAAAACCTCCAAATAAACAGCAATTTCTGGGAATCACATGGTGGATTAAAGCCATTCACGTATCGGTTAGCTTTAATGTATTGCTGTTGTAAAGTAACATCACTAATATTCATCATGACAACTCTGAGTTATTGACAAAACATTAAATTCTATTAAGAATCATTGAGAGTGTACTGTATTTTTTTTAAGTATTAAAAAATATTGAAACTGAATGGGAATTCTTAGGTCTTTAAGTAAACTGGCCAAACTTCTTGTGAACTAAAAGCAATTACTTAGTGACACCTTTCTGAGAGCTTAGGAAAGCTGAGATGTTAATTTATATGCTTCATCAGGTGTCCTAAAAAGCAGATTTTTAGAATTCCCTTTTCAGTAGTATACAGGCCCAGAAAATATGGAGATATTTGAAAAAATTCTCTGAAAAAAACTTAGGCTCTTAATATGTGGTGGAGCAATTTTGCTAAGTTGCATTACTTTCTTTTTGACTAAAGTCAGATACCAGAACAGCTGGGCACACACTTACTTCCTCTGATACAGAATATATAAATATATAAATTTGTAAATCCTGTGATGTTTTATCACAGCGCACATAATCCATAAGTACTGTTGTGATACAACTGTTGGTCCTTTATACATGGCCTTGTCTATTTTGTTTCTATCAGTACTTTCTATAAAGATTTTTAAAAATTAATTCTTATTTCAATAAAAAAAGCAGTTGCAAACCTGGGGAAATCTAATGAAAGGATGCTTACATGTAGTTTTCTTTACACTGTTACTCATCTTTCTATTTAGAGGAATCATAGCCTGTTGTGGAAGTAATGGTAATACCAATTGCATTTCTTTGAATTATTTTATCCTTAAACTTTTGTTTCAAATCCTCTATAATAACTACATATTTTCTATGTAATTCTTTCTTATATTAGCTTGTAACAATCGATGAGTATTAGTTGGAGGACCATAAAAGAGGACACATACTATTTTAGCAAAATTGCATATTGATTTCCAAGTGTTTTTTTTTTTTTAAAAAAACCTTTACGTGACTTATGTCTTTATATGATTCAGAGATTCATAACCAAGTACAGAATTGAAAGGAAAATTATGCCACAAATTTATTTGCATTATTAAAATAACTTGGTCAAAGGTATCAGCCAGGTGAGGATAGAGAGATGAATGCAAAACTACTTGATACCAGCCACAAGGTACCAGGGTTATTAACAAATGACATATACAGGGTGGTTCAATTTGATATAAGAAGAGAGCAAGAAACAACTGGTGCACTTGTCATGCTGACTTAAGAGTACTTCTGTAGTACTCTGTTAATGACCACCCTTCATAAATCCTGAGGTGCTGTAAGTAAATCATAGTGAATACAGAATTATGGTTCAATATCTTTGCGAAGTGTGAAAATTATTTTTCACATTCAGAGAGTACCAACTTTGAATATACAGTGTAGGTCTCATTTGTTAAACAGATCACTTTCTACTTCCTCTGTTCCCTCATCTATCCAATCACCCAAGAAAAGCTCTTGTAAATTGAATAACTTTCATGTGGAAAGATACTCAATCTGATAAAAATCGAGAACAGTATCCACATGAAAGCTTGATAAATCAAGTAAATGGGGTCAACTATATGGTGAAGGGTAAAAGTGAACTTTCAGTGGTAAACTTGATGTATTATATACAGGCATTGGTTTATAATGTTCACAACTGAACTTAACATAATGTTATAATACAATGTTACTTCCATTAAAACAATTAAAAGAATAAATAACTGTAAGAAGTAACCAGCACTGCTAATCTCAGTGACAAGAGCTAGTTCAGACAGATGTATATAGACCCTATGTCATGGGAATGGTCATCCTATCATCAGCACAGATATCAGAATACAAGAGGATTTACTGATTATCATGGTTGGGATCCTCAAAGGATTTTTTTTAACTTGATTGAATTATCAATAAAAGTTTTGAGTAATGAGAATGTAGAATTTTAGCAGAAGTGCCTCTTTCCTCTCCTCAACCCTCTCTTCACTAGCTCCTCAAGAGGATTGTAGTGACTCTGAGAAAAGCCACTACCTAATTCTAAGCACTCTCTTATTGGTAAGAGGGAATCAGAGCCCCAGGCTGATGAAGTGATTTGCCCAAGGCCAAAATTTAGCAGCAGATCTAAACAAAAAGCTATGTCTTCTGATAACCAGTTTGGTGATATTTCCACTGTACCACTGACAGGCATCCAGCAAACTGGGCTCCCACTTTGAGTTCTAGAACTTTTGTGTAATTACTGAAATGAATCTTTGGGGACTTTTAAAGATCTATACTCACTCTTGAAGGATTTTAAATACTTTAAGAGTATTAACTGCAAACAGGTTGTTTTTGAGGACACTCAACTACTTTAAAAAGTAGCTGTATTAGTGATGATAAAGCAAAGCATGTGACTTATTTGGATTTGTGCTGCTTCATGGCCATAATTTTCTGCATGTGAGATACAGCGTAAAATTAAACAACTTATGTACATCAGAGGTAACAAAATCATTAAGACCTCTAGTTTGAATGAAAACAGTTTGATTTTGCCAATGAGGATGGCACTCCACAGCAAGCTGATCTTGGATTAGCTTGTGTTAACCACCCTTGATTCTGTGGTACATGGTGCATGTTGCTAGGTGATTTGACAGAAGGAAATAGAGGACTGATTAATGAGTGTAGTCACTCTTTAAGTGACCACAAATATATGGATGCATAGAATGAAAGCATCACTGTCACAGATGCTGTTTGCTTCACAAAAAGTGACAAAAGTAAATTCATCATTTTTAAAAAAGCAAGGCTCCTATATGCACTTGCAAGGACTTTCTTTATCATGAGCTGTGCTGCTCATTTTATTG
This sequence comes from Galemys pyrenaicus, assembly GCA_019455555.1. NCBI lineage: Eukaryota > Metazoa > Chordata > Mammalia > Eulipotyphla > Talpidae > Galemys > Galemys pyrenaicus. The sequence goes on along the minus strand of JAGFMF010011942.1, from coordinate 4,351,189 downwards.
GGCTTAGAGGGTCCCACGGTTTCAAGTATAAAACACTATTTTTAAGAGTGTGTTACTTGTCTATTTAAATTCCCCCTGGCCCAGAGCCTGGAATGCAAATTCTGTTTCTGAGAATCACTTTGTTTTCAACAACATTCAAAAGAGAAGGAGGTTAGGGGTGCTGGCAGCAGGCGGGTGTGAAGTTTGTTTTTACAGTCATAGAAAGCCTCTGTATTCCAAAAAAGCTTACAAATTTTATTGAGTTAGACAAACTGAATTGTTTTTCAGACACTGTATGGCATTTAAAAAAAATTCTGAAAACTTGTCACATATGATTCTTCTAAATGGCACAATCTGGATTTTCAAAACTTCCTTGTTGACTATCTTGATATTTGGTAATTTTAACGCAGTAAAAAAGAAAAATGTCAATGATATATCAGTACAGATAACCTCTAGAGTGCTGTGACTTAATTCTGTGCCTGTGATACATTCTTGTATTTATGACATCATGGCTCATGACCTAATAATAATAATAAAAAAAATTGGTTGTTTGCTTTAGAAACAGTATCCCAAGCAGTATACTATCCATCTTAATAACAACAAAGTGAAATAAAAAAAAAAAAATACAAGGCACACTGGCAAATATAGGATGCAGATAATGGGGCATTTACTGGAACAGGGCATGACTAGTAAACACTACTTGGTTTGATTCATAAAATGATTGAGAAGGGTGCACGGTTTCTGGAAAGTGCCTTCTAAGCTGAAAGGTAGCCAATTGAAAGATGTAATATGCTTTTACAAGGTTCTTTTGGAGAACAAAGGTTTCCTTTTATAGTATAAGCACTCTTTGAATCTCTGTCATGAGTCCATAGAAGCTTTGAAGTCCATATAACTACTTAAGGGACAGTCCCCCTTAATTGTATAGACTATATTACAAAAAAAAAAAAAAGAAAGAAAAAAATCCATGATTACTTGCTGTAACAGGAAAGGTCTATAGGTTTCTTTCTTCCTTTTTATTTTTAATAATTTTTAGGTGTTGTCAAATTATCAGGAAGCAGAGGGAAAAAAATTAAAAGAGAAATTTCTTCCCTAATTAAAGTAGACTTGCATTTTGAAACTTTGGAGACCTATTTTCCTCTCTGTAATTTCTAAAATATTATGATGTAACAGAGCTGTGACTTTTTATTTGAAGTATTAAAAGGTAAAATGCCTTAATTAAAACTTCTCAAGTCATTAATTTACATGGCTATTTACACAATCATTTTTAACTAAATATTATCATTAAGCAAAATAACTTTGGCAGAACGACAGTAGTTACACCAAGTTTTTTCTACAACTTACTCTTCTTCCAATCCTAGTCCACTTTTCACAAATACATTCAGAGTGTGGTGCACCCCTTTATTTCAGGACAATTTTCTAAGCCAACTGAATATTTTGAAGAAGTAAATCAAGAAGCATTAAAGGTCAGGGTGTGTGTGTGTGTGTGTGTACTTTCATATATAGAGAAAGCTTAGATTTCTTGTATATAAGATAGTATGGATTTTGCCTGTATTTTACTGTTTTTATACATCAAAAATGATAATTTTATATGGTTCAGTCTAATACATATGTGTGTGTGCATGGGATGCATGGCTATATGTATATTTTATGTATCTACACATTTATCACAGAACACTTATTTTTACATGTCAGTAAAAGTGAGAGCTCACACGCGAGTTTTCACCTAGTAGTATTTCATATCAGAGGACATTTTAACCAATAAAATAACAAAACTCCTTTTTGAATTTCAGCATTTTTGTTTGTCTACCTGATAGCATGCTTGAACAGAATGAATATCTCTAATAAGTCTTTTTATAGAGATGCCAGCTGTGGAGACACTACACAGAGTGCAGCCATCTTTCTGAAGAACATTTTCTAGCACCAGTCATCCATCCCACTTAGCAGTTATACTGCAGACTACTTACTGAACACCTTGATTACTACAGGTGCCTCATACACGTTGTCTTCAGTTACTAGCATGCACACAAATCTCTTTTCATCACTAATTCTTGCATTACTGATGGACAAAGTGTAGTTTTCTGAGAGGTTCAATCTGTCTTTGTATTCTGGCACATCGTCGTACTGCACACTTTTCTTTGTAGAGGACCTGAAGGCAATAAATACTGGAGATCCATCGGGCTTTTCCTAAAATTTAAAATAACAATACATTTAAAAAACAAGCATATTCAGATGTTTCAGGATTACATCCAGAATTACAAAAATTTTTTTGGTCATACACTTCCACCAATATTGATAGTTATAAGAAAAATAATTGTGGATATAAGCCTTGAATAATTTTTTTTGTTACAGAAAATTAATTTTCATAAGAGGAAAAGTTGTAAGATCCTTTACAATTATACTCCTAAATATGTGAAAAATATATTTGCCTCTGGAAGACAGAATGAGTAAAAATTTTGAAAGTGATAAGGGCTGGCCTTTAGTCTAGCATAAAAGAAAGAAATAGACAAAAACAAACATACAAATGTATAAAATGATAGTCAGTTAACCATCAAAGTAAACATATACATGGACTGCAAATACCTGTTTAGAAATCCAGAGCAATTATCTTTTATGTATTTATTACTTTAACACATTAACGTATTAAATATCCACACTTTTCAGTTTCCACTAAAACTGACATAGCTGAACTCTACACATAACATTATGTAATTGGTTTTCATGGAGAAACAGTTTTTGTCCTTGTAAAACAATTATGACTGTTAAGCAATAGAATCAGATCAATCACAAAATCCATAGCTTTGCTATTTGAGTCATAAAACTTAGCTTAAAGGGTTTTCATATAAAAAATTACCATCAAAATAAAATATGACCTGGCATATACAACCATGCCATGAGCATTGGGTCATAGAATTCATTTTTCCTTCCTTTCTCACAAAAATTGTCTTATCTAGTAAGCAACTTAATCTAAAATAGTGGTCAGTCCCTCTTCTACTTACCTCATAAGGTTTTTCATATGATCTGATAAAACACTTAAGTTACATGGCAAATTTCTAGATGCAATGGGGAACTCCCCATTTTTAAAGAATATCTTAAAAAAATTAGTATTTATTACTATCATAGATTAAATGTTTGTGTCTTCCTAAATCATATGTTGAAGTCTTAACTCCCCAGTGTGATGGTATTTGGAGGTGGAGTCTAATTAGTTATATCTAGGGTCATGGAGATGAGGTTCTTCTATGGATATTAACGTCCTTATAAGGAGAGGATAAGACAGGACAGCTCTCGCTACATGAGAACACAGATCTCCTGAACATACAGCAGAAATGCAGCTCTCACCAAGGACCAAATTCTATCAGAACCTTGATTTTGGACTTTGTCTGCTCTTTAACCTATCCAGCCAGTAGTATGTTGTTGTAACAGCCCCAAGTTGACTAATTACTAAGCTTATTTTGAAGTCCAAAGTTTTAGTTGGCTGAATATCAGAATACGTTCATAATACAGTCCTTAAATTTTTTAACTTTGTCACAGATTCTGACGCAGATGCTGGTGAAGAGGTAGTAGGAGTGGGGTGGGAGGGTGCATAGGAACCAGAATCTCCAGTCACAGGGAGACTACCAGGTGTTACAGGAGAAACTAATCTACCGGTCTGTAATTTTGCTTCATTTCACTCCTTCTTAATCTTCCATCAGTCTCTCAGGTTACATTAAATTAGAGCACATATACTATGTTACTAGAGTTCATGGCATCTCAAATGTATCTTACCAGCTTACTATTGAAGCCTTCTGTTTTGAACATTTAAAAAATACCAGTATTGTTTGGCACAAATACCATCATGCTGGTTCATTTTAGGTGAAAAAGTATTCCTGGGTTATAGTCAGAAATTTCTATGTTCACAGACATGTCTTACCATCTGTACTTCACTTATTTTGACAGTAAGTTTGATGAACTGGTGTATTACATTGTAGTCTCCCAGAGCCTGGGAATTTGAGGGATACTAATAGAGAGATGGGTCCTCACAGACCTTAATGCCAAACTTTCATTTTTATAGGGTTCTACAAATAGTTTAAAATTACCTGAAATGAGCTGGATAACCAGAGGTGAGTACAGAGAGGTGCTAACCTGCCTAGCCTCCTCGCTTTTTCACATGCTCCACACAGACACAGAGCTGGTGTGCTTAGGGTTCAGCAGCCCCAGCACACGACAGCTTACATTTGTCATGAAATAACCACACGTGTCAAGTGCTAGGTAACAATTCTAAGTTAATTAATTCATATAACCCTTACGATAACTGTAAGGAATATCTTGTCATATCATTTTATGGATGAGAAAATGGGGATAATAAACTTGCTTAGAAATCCACAGTGAGTATATATGGTAGGACATATATGACTTCAGAACCCACATTTAAAAAGATCAAACTATACAATTCCAGGGGTGTAACCTTGAGCACAACTCCCAAACTTTGTTCTGTAGAATATTCTTCAGTTCTTTGAAGGGAAAGTTGTGTACCTAAATAAATCCTTATGAACAAATGCACCTCAATTAAAAAAACCCGAAAAACTAAGAAATGAATTAAATGTATATAATCCATAAATCATCTTAATATATGAAAATCTCTGGGACGTACTTTAATAAAGAAACTTTTCAAAATTATTTGACTACTATATCTTTTCCCTATTTAAACACCTTTCAATATTTCAAGGAGCTAGGTAAAATTTGCAGTTTCTTCCAAGAAAACACATGTCCATTTTAAGCTTGTCAACTATTGTGAGTCTCATGTGATCCAGCATAGGAAACTGTGTCACACAGATATTACTTATTGGCTTTGGTAATGTAATTGAGACATTCTATCAGTAGCCACACCACATCCAGAATATCTACCATTCATTTCCAGACCCATCTGTACTCCATACCTAAAAAACATGATTTAGCCATCTTTGAGAAATGGATAAAATGAACAAGGTTAAATGCAAAAAGAACTTACCACATCAACACAGTTCTAACACTAACACCAAAACCAAGCTTCTAACACTGATGACTGATTCTCAATGAACACTTGGGTGCTCTGGTCACTGGTGCACCTTGTCTTTGCAATAGCCACATCAAACAGAACCTGTGTATGTGGAGAGAGGTTACCATCCTACCATAAGTTCTGTCCTGTACTCCACCAATTTTACTCTGAAACTCTGCCTCTAATACTTAAAGTTGGTTCTTTCAGACTAATATGATCTCCCAGTTATGTGTTTATTGACTTTATTTTTAAATGGCATTTGTTATGTAAGACTTACAAATATTTTCTGGCCATATTCAACACATTAATTTTACCTTGCGAAATTTGTATCCACAGTTGGATATTGCCATTAGGTTAACTGAAATTAACATTTACTCACAGAAGGCATTTTAAGTAAACTAGGGAAATTAGCCAAGTCTGAGGTAGGTCACACTTACATATTTCCATTTGCCAAACATGAGATTCTGAGGTACATCGTGTCGGCAAGGCATGATAATGGTATCTCCATATACAGAATTTACAGTATACAATCCAAGACCTTTAGAAGACAGAAAAAAAATGTGTGTCTTAATAAAGGTAATCTATTGTAATACTATCTTGAATGACATTCAAAACACACAAAGCTTTAACATGTTACTTACATATCAACATCTCTTATTTAGCTACTAAACCCAAATGACACAATTCAAATTTATACACATAAAATTTTACCATAGACTAGATTAGTAGAGTATTCAAAAGGAAGATACTAGAATATGGAGTTGTATTTTCCCCTTGATTATTCTGCACAGGAAAATTTCCCACTATATTTCATCGACGTGTGGGACTAGACAAGAATGAACATGTTTTCTTCAAAACTAGGTTTAAATGTATTTGTGTTTTTCATTTGAAAATATTGTCAAATTTATCTTCTGGAAAAATTTATGAATATATTAAAACTAAAAACTGATATAGATAAGACCACAACTGAATTTTAAGGGGAAGAACATGCCTGACTTACTTTATAGTTTTAATGGTCAGAGTACTAGTTTTAATTTTAACTGTACATGAAATATTATCAGAGTAACAATTTATAGTATGAAAATTCCTGCTAAAATATCATTTACAAAGTGATTATACACAACCTACTTAAAAGATAGCTTACTGCTACAGTGCAGAAAACATCTTGGTTCTACTTAATTCTTTATTAAGAAAAAATATAAATAAATAATTAAATTGTCTGAAAAATTGCTGCATACATAGGCAATATACTATTCAAATCTATATATATTCATGAGGTTTAAAAAACTAAGGCATTTTGGGGCCTCCCTGGTGGCACAAAGGGTTAAGTACCACACTATGAAACATCCTCAGCCACTGCAGCACAAGTTTGATTACCCTCCAGGGAGCTGACCCACATGGCACCACAGACCTCTCCCACCTAGCCTACTGCTCCCCTCAGATATGTATTTCAGTAGAGCTGCCTGTTCAGTTCTCCACTGTCTCTGGTGAATCCTCTCACCCCCCGCCCCCATGCCTCTGGCCTGTACCCCAGTTCTTGTATGCATAAATATATCAACCTTAAAAAAAAAAAAGAACAAAAACCAAAACTAAAGCATTTAACTTTGCAATAGAGCCACACAATTTTTCATATTATTTTTACTCTATTTTATTTGCAAAGTTAGGATTAAATACTTTTGCATTCAAATATCTTTACAGGTATAGGCCTGTAAATCTTATATAGTGTTGGAAACCAATGTTAACGCATTTAAAATAAATACATAATAAGCGTAATTAAAAAAAACAAACAAGAAAACCCAGGTATATTTACATTCAAATATCTATTAGGATATATCATAATTGGATAAAGAAAATGAATAATTTTAAACAGTAGAGAAAAAAAAAAACAAATGATATTTTGTCCACCAGGTGGTGCTAAAGTGCAATGCTAAGGCAATCAGCAACACATAAATAAGGCCATTTTGTGACTTTTGAAACAAACAGGACTCTGTAGATACCATCTTTTACTATTACCTATTAATCACAACACAATAAAATTTTATATAGGGTAAAGTCATTAACCGTTTAAAGGAAAAAAAGTAATAAAATTCCCGTTTTAAAATTCTGTAAGCTGAGAAAACTGCTTTGCTTTAAAGCAGTTTTGACCCTAGTGAAAGACAGCACAAATTTCATATACACATGTCATATAACAACTGGTCCCCAACATTTTTATCATTGTTAAAATAAAGAATAAAATATAAGTCATGAAAATACGTTTTACATTCGATATTTGAGACAAGTGGTTTACTAAATTTTTTATGATGTATATTCAGTGTTATGATAAAAATAATCTAAATAATTTAAAAATTATTTAGTGTTTCCTATATTGTATCTTTAATTCTTTTTAAGTCAGACCATTAAAGAGGATACAATGGTAAATGAAAAATTGATCTTTTCAGCATTTTTGAAATAAAAATTTGAGGGTTTAGATAAATGGTTGCAGACACAGAAACAGTTCAGAAGTTGCTTTTTTATTCACAATACAGCATGCATTTTTTACCTTCGTTGGCTGCTAAATGTGGAACCATGTATTTTAAGAACTGTTCATGCATGGCACATAGACAGGTAATTCAAGCCAAGGAAACCATATTGTGGTTTATTATTTTTGTTTAATCAATACACAGCAAGATACTTGAATATGTAATAACTAAAAGATGAAATGGAACGACACTTTAACTTACGACAGGACATGTACCTCTAATTATAAAAGCACACCTTCTAACAAATGACGATAGTTGGATGGTTCCCATAGTTGGCCAAGGAGTGAAAACTGTTTTCAAAACTTGCATACCAGTGTGGTTAATCCAGGTTTAGGGTGAAAAAAATCCTTTTACAAAAATTTAATTTAATTATTTCTTCTTTCTTACAATTTTTCTTTTCCTCATAGAACTTTAATATGATACACAAACACATGTGATACATATGTATACCAAATTTTATAAAAATTTTGCATTAATTTCAAGTACACAGTATATTAAGTTGCCTTTATTTCAAGTACATAGTATATTAGATATGATGAAAAAGCAACAGGAAAATGACCATATATTTTTAATCTCTATTCCCAGGAAAAAAGCCTGGCATAAAATAAGCAATAAAATAACTTCTCATTTGAATTTTGTGGCGTCAAATTTAAATTTTTGATAATCAGGAAGGGTAGCAATGGAACCTTGAAAATTCTTATTCCCACTACATACTGCAAAGGTTGTAGATTGTCTTTGTATAGAGAACATGAATTTGTGCTTGGATGGCACTCCCTGTTTTGAAGAGAAATACAAAGCAAACATTTTTCAGAGTTCATGAATGAAACTATAGGAGAGGAAATTTCTTCCTTCTTTTCAAGACAAATTAAAGATTATTTGTGCCCTGTAATTTAGAAATAATATCAAATGCCTTTTCCTTTACTTGTGAGGATCACAAAACAGAGAGTTGTTTCAACAAGTATTTAAAAATTCCTAGATTTGGCCCTCTAATGATAACATGATATCCAAAATTAGCCCAGGTAGTACTACTTAAATCATAACTTAAGGGAAATAAATCATGTGTCAAGAAAGATGGCCATAGGTAAAAGGCAGTTACAGACAGCATTAGTCCACAGATTGAGATGGAATGAATGATAATCAGTGGGATGGCTTTAGGAGCTACAACAATCATGATGATTTTAAAAATAATTTTTAAGTTTGCTGTAATCACTGACTTTTCTATCAAGAATATAATGATTTACAGTTTCATCTGATAGAAAGATTAAAGGCCTTTTACCTGCGAGAGAGCTAATATCTATCCCTCCACCCTGCCCCCAAAAAATGGCTAAAAGGACTACTGTGATTTGGTAACAAATTAGCATCCTGATTTCCACACGTCTCAGTGTTTGAGATGAAGTGCCAGCAAGATCCAAAGTACCTGTCAACACAGAAGATTCTGTTTATACTTTTAATAGAAGCAAGATATTTTATCTTTGAATTGCCAAGACTGAATTTAAAAACTCCCCTGTAAAATTTCTTCCTGTATTATTAGCTGGTTAAATTACTCATAGCTTTTTAGCTTAGAGATTATTGGACACTATTATAAATATAGAATGCCTATGATAACCTTTCTCAAAGAGACTAAATGTAAAGTAAAGATGGCATGTGTCTATGCATAAAGGTGTATCTCAGGGTGGTATATAAAAAGATACCTTAAACTATGATAAAAGCATCCTGTATTAAATGTGTTCCATAAATGAAAGGTATTGTGAGTTATTAATATTGCTACTTTCAAAATGTCTAGATAAAATAAACTATAAAAAATGTGTCATACTTGTGAAGAAATCTGTAATTATTTATCTTTTTTTTTTTTTTTTGTGAAGAGTTATTAGCCAAAGCTAAGGTACAATAGAACTAGGAAATCTACAGTAGGATAATTCAGTGGAAGTACAATGGAACAGATACTTCTTCATGAAGTAATCCTAACATATAGACTCTCACTAAGTGATCAAAAAATAAAAGTAGTTATAGTTATACATTTTTATAGAAAATAAAGAATCACTGAAAACAGATTCTAGTAAAATTCTGAAGCTAGCTGAACACTTTTTATTTCTAATTGAAATAATAAAAATATAATATTGGGCATACTGGTGATACCTACTTTTTAAAAAAAAATAGTTTATTTATTTATGCATACAAGAGCTGGGATACAGGCCAGAGGCATGGGGAGCTGATGTGTGTGTGTGTGTGAGAGGATTCACCAGAGACACAGTGAAGAGCAGAATAGGCAGATTGATGGAAATACACTACTGAGAGGAGCAGTGGGCAAGGCAGGAGAGGTCTGCTGGACCATATGGATCCTCTCCCTGGCCAGGGATGGAATTCCTGCTGCAGTGGCTACAGAAGCCCCACAGAGCTGCACTCAACCCTTGCACAACCAGGAAGGCCCCTGGTGAGACCTACTTTTTTCATATAATAGTCTTACAGGCTATTAATTTCAGAGTCATCATTCTCTTTGCTTTGCTAACATTGACATTTGAATTGAGGTGGCTTAAACTTTAGTATCTGCTACTACATTTCAAGCAGAAAAACAGCAATAATATAGAAAACAGGATGAGAACTAGTCTAATTTTACATGTTCTAATTTAGTGTGGTTAATTATATTATATATTACACTATACTTTAATAACATCATCTTCCCTAAAATCATTTTTTTGGGGCCTGTAGCTGTGCTATGTGCCATAGGAGGGTTAATCACATTTATAATTAGCTCAGATTGGATAAGAATTAAAGTGTAGTGTTTCAGAAATTTATTTCTGCAAATAAATTGTTGAGGAGGAAGTAGATAGAAATGAGAGAGCGATCTTTTGATATCACTTTCACATTTATTTAATTGATTTTGGTGAAAAAGTTAGTGTCCTTAAATATTATATTAATGAATTAAGGTATGTACAACTCTAATTAAAATGCAAATGGTTTGCAACATCACTTTATAGAAGTGTTCTCAATCTCATTATTATTGATATTTTGACTCAATAATTCTTTTATTTTAAAGATTTATGTATTTATGCATACAAGAACTGTGGTACAGGCCAGAGTCCAAAGTCGCAGGAGGTGAGAGGATTCACCAGAGTGGGGAGCAGAACAGGCAGAACAACTGAAAAACACTGCTGAGGGGAGCAGCGGGCAAGGCAGGAGAGGTCTGCTGTGCCATGTGAGTCCCCTCCCTGGCCGGGGATCGAACTTGCGCTGCTGTGCAGTGAATGCTTCACAGAGCTGCGCTCAACCCGCTGCGCCACCAGGGAGGCCCCTCAATAATTCCTTAACATGAGGAGCTGTCCTGAATATGTTTAGTATCACCTGTGCCTCATTCCATTAAATACCAGTAGTAGTTTCAATTCCCATCCCTAATTCTGATGACAAGAAAGGCTCCAGATATGACAAACATCTCTTGCAATGCAATATTCCTCCCTGAACTTCCCATCTATTAATATTTGAGAACCACTGGTTTAGCTATTTAACTATTGATTTCTTTCACTCAATAAAACTGTAGTTTCTAAATAATCACTGGAATGAGGAATGAGGGGAAGGAGGAAGAAGTGGTACATGGTAAATAGTGTTTATTATCAAATTTATTTTCATCACAGAAACATCTTGTTGATAATGAACTATAATAGCAGGATTGATTCCTGATTTTGAGAATTTAAGGTTCAATCTCTACAGAACAGTAAACTACATCATGTAAGATAAACAAGCACATTATACATATTATATGTGATTGTTCAGCCATATATAACACATATTTCAAGTAATACCAAAAAATCATAGCTCTATTGATAAAGGTGAAGTAGTCACCTTTAAAAGTGTGTTACAAGCCTATGTTTTTATGATTCATAGACATAATTTTTTCTCATAATTCTTCCCAAACTTTATTGCATTGAACAAGAGTTTAAGACTTTTGTCAAAATCATATGATATGTTACAAAATGTGTGTGTGTGAGATATATAAGGACCAATAGCTCTCAAGTAATTTGAAATTGGTAGCAGACAGAAGAAAACCGAAGGAACTGAATTCTATTTTAGGAAATAAAAAAAAAAGGGTTTTCCTACTCCCTTTATAATTATCAATTTCCTTCAACAAACTTGGGTACTTGGAGTCAAGTTGTGTCTTTGTTAAGCTTGAAGTTTGAATACAAAAGTCAACATTAATTTTCTACATTGCCTTTCACAAATCTTAGAGTGTATGTGTGTATATATATACGTATATGTATGTTTATTCATATTTTAAAAATAGTAATTCATTCTTGCTTTGTTTCCACCAATTCTTATAACTCTATAACTGTGTCATATCTTTTAGATAAATGGTTAAGCAACTGTAGAATAACATTTATAGGAAAAAAAGATCATCTTACTAAATTATAAAATACTGCATGTACCCAGGAATATGTTTTAAAATATGTGCCCTTTACTTCCAAGTTTGGTATATTACAATGCTTAAAAGATTTACTTTTTTAGTAAACTACAGTTTCATGTAATACTGTGTATTATGTCACAGGGAAAAAATCTATAAAATCAGAATAATTTAAAAAATATAGTATCAGTATTTGTGCTACTGTGCTGAAAACCATCTTCTCAATTTTACATTGCCTGATAGCTTATACCATAAGAATGGGATGTTCTATGAGGGAGGATAAGTGATAATTTTTTCCAGTTAGTTTAGGTTTTTGCCCTATATCCACTTCATTTTTAATTATTGTTCTTCAAGCCCATCTGTTCTGGCTAAATGTCTACATATTCTTTAAGGTCTATCTTAAAAATAACCTATTTAGACATTAAATCATGCATCATGTACTTACTGAATACCTACTACTGACAAAGTGCTAGATGTTCTTTGTGGGAAAAATATATAAATAAAATATCAAAAACAATTACTCAAGGAACGTGATGGAATTCATCTAAACTTAACAGATAAAGTAAGTGCTGTGGGAAAGTAGAAAAGGAATCCCAGCAATGAGTTAAGAATATTGGTAAAGTGTTCTTGGCGGGAATTGCATTTGAACTGAACACCAAATAAAAGTTTCTATGGATGGGAAGGTAAGAAGTACCACAGGCTGTCACAAGCAGGGACCATGGAAAGGCACTGAGTGACTTTTGATTTTCTCTCTTACAGAGAACTCCATTTGTCAGTGTAGTAAGTCCTTTAGAGTAGATCTTTGTTCTTCATGATATGTCCAAAGACTGGCAGTTTTCCCCAAGTCATAAATGTGCATAAAATGTAGTAAAGTGCAAAAGACTAGATCTCTACTTTATCTTTACTTTCATCGCCTAATTTAGCATTTGGATTCTTTGGGGGCCATTATTTTTTAAAAAATGCATTTATAAAAACTTAATAGCAACAGAATTGATTTAAAGCTCTTTTGAGAGTTTTTTTTTTAAAAAAGTATTTCATGAATTTTAAATGGGAAAATATGTAGATTAACTGAGCTTATTAAATTTCTTAACTGAGGTCCATAAATGAACATTAAGGCATCTATGAATCTTCTAAAACAATTTTATAATCTCCCAGCTGTAACAATTTGAAATGTTTTTATAGAAAGAGAATTATAATTTTTATCAGATTGTCAAAGATAACCCTGAATAAAAAATAAAATATTTAAGATACATTCTGAGTTGGACAGAATTTATGGAAGGACAAATAGAAGAAGTCAACATTTTACTCATTTTGAAATCTGTTTCAGCACCATGAAACGTACAGGGTGTCAAAAATAATGGATAAAACAAAGCTCCAAGACACTTCATTGAAAGGAACTTGATAAGATCAGATTCCTGTATAGTCCAAACTCTTTTTTTCTGCATCAAATATTACCAAAGACCATATACTATCCTGTGAAATCCTAAGGAACAAGTTGGGAATAGGAGGAAGCTATGGTGATTAGACATCAGTGCATAAATCTGGACCCCACAAGCTATTATTGCTTTGAAAGCTTTTTAATCGAATTAATGTACATGCAAACCAGTGCAGAGATCTAGACTTACATTTGAAATGTCACTAAAAGCACCAGACTTTAGGGTTTCTTTGGTAACTCATCTCACATTCTTTGTTCTGAGTATGAGACTGGAATACCCAAACATTTGTCCCACAAGGGACCTCTGTGTTACCAAGTTATCATTCCTTAGAAATGAGATTTTGACTAGTCTATGGAGTCTATGCCAAATATGCCAAGACACTGGTCCCTTCGTCGGGACAAATAAAGTAAAAACACTTAAAAACACTCATGCTCTGTTTATGTATGTGTATGTTTGGGTAGGAAGACAGAGTACATTGAAACAAATTTTAAAATATTGTATATGGAAAGAAAAATATTGTACATTTTTATTTTAAAGTAGATTATGATAGTGAAATGGATGTCTAAGCTTGTTGCTTTATACTATATAGTTTGCTCATTATAAAAATTAAAAACATGGGGCCTCCCTGGTGGCGCAGTGGGTTAAGCAACACACTGTAAAGCAAACCGCAGTCACTGCAGCAAGAGTTCGATCCCTGCCGCTGGCCAGGGAGGGGACCCACATGGTGCAGCAGACCTCTCCTGCCTCGCCCACTGCTCCCCTCAGCAGTGTGTTTCAGTCAGTCTGCCTGTTCTGCTCCCCACTCTGTCTCTGGTGAATCCTCTCACCTCCCTGGACTCTGGCCTGTACTCTAGTGCTTGTATGCATAAATAAATAAATCTTTTTTTAAAAATAAAATAAAATAAAAATTAAAAACATGTAATTAAAAATTTAAATTTTTAAATTTAAATTAGTAGTGAAGTAGATAAAGTTGGCTATTTCCTACTAACATGCCTCTCCTAATTATCTAGAACTTGATTCTGTGATTAGCACATGCATATATATAAAGAGAATCCAGATAATTAGATAACACAATGAAAATAACCAGTAAAATATTTTTCTTTTCCTATCCTACCCCAATTTAGTTTTTTGCACTAGGTCTTACATTTACTGTATTAAATTCTGAGAACTTCATTTGGAAACTAGCTTAACTAAAGAGTTAGATGGAAGAAAGTGAAATCTGAAGGCTCCCCATGGTTCAAATATTACAAAGGAAACAAATATATTTTGTTTTATTGCTATGAACATTTCTCATCATAAGAGTCCATATTTAACTCTTAAATGTTTCACTCCTATATAGAGAAAAGTTACATTTACCTGTGCATTTTGCCATATAATTTGTATGGAAGGCATAAATAAAATTATTTTAACAAGAAGAATAACTGCACCATATTCATGAAAGTTTTACCAATAGGAAAGCAGGCACAACACTTCACGAAAGTCCTTAAATACATCATCTGAAGCATTGGAGACATGGAATTTAGGTCAGAATCTGTCTTCATAAACAGTTTACAACTATTGTGACATCAATAATTTTGTTTTCTGAAAACAATTTAACATCATGACAACAAAAAATATCACTACATGAGAAAATCAAAGCTGACCTTGATAACACTTCCAAACCCCTAAACAACAAATTCCTATTAAAGTGTTAGAAAAAAAATACAAACACAAAGACTTTTAGTCAATAAGATCATCATGTTTTCAGAGAGAATTTCCGTTAATAGCAACTAACGCTAATTGCATTTCTTCAACATTTAAAGTGATATTCAACAGCATTAGAAAATTTTATTTTATAAGTGATGTTGTGAATTACTAGGGATGCCAATGGCTTGTCAGGGTTATGGAAAAAGCAAATAGCAGACTTTGCTCCTGGATTGGTTGAGTGATCTTGTCCAGTATGCTTGCTTCTGATGTATTCCATATTAAATATCTCACTAGGTGCCAAAACATGTTTACATAAGTTTGAAAGAGCTTTTTTGCTCTCCTATTCATATGAATCCCAATTAGCATTTCCTATGTCTCCTGAGGATATAGATTTGTATAATCAAACATGGTAAATAATAAAGGTTAAAAAGCTACTTAATAGGTTTTTCCACATATTCAGTGCAGACTGTTGGCTGATTTCTGAGACTTAGAGTTGTGTAAATTCCAAGTTGTTAATTGACAACTCCCTAGAGGATTGTAATATAAGTTAAGGTCACAGGAAGGTGAAGGCATTCTACAGCATTTTTCTCTTTAGGAAAAATCAGCTTACTATAACTATAAAATCTAGCTTTCTAGCTTTCTAGCTTTCAGAGAGAAGAAAAATAGAAACTTTATCCACAGCAATATTTTTGAAAGAAACTTTTTGAGAAAAAATATTTTACTATTTGGACATTCTTCTCTTTTAATGGTTTCCAAATTTGTTCTCTAATATGGCTAAATTATAGCTATGCTCTGTGGCAGGTAGCAACCGACCCTAATCAAAAAATCAGACTCAAATGAACTGACCACAGTGGCAGACACTGGAGTAACTTTGGAATGCATGAACTTAGAGATAATATTGTCACCTATTAATATTAACAATAACTTTTCATATATTCCATTTTCTCTGACAGTCATTGTTCTTAATTGATGAGTGGGAGGCAAGTGGGAAAGAGAATAAGATAATTTAGGAAAGCAATGAGAAGAGATGAGAAACATAGGAAGCTGTATCAAAAAGTAGTTTTAGCATTTCTATGCATGTCAGAATGGAGGAATGCCTTAAAGAACTTGTAAAATCTGAACCTGAAGTTAGTTTTGAAACATTTCCTAAGTCCTAAAGATTTTAATTCTTAAAACACTTTAGTGTATAGTCTACGAGGCTAATCATAACTTTAAAATATACCATATTTATATTTCAGTTTAATTAATGGTCTAACGTCCCACAAAGAGAAGTTTTCGGAAAACTAGTAAATATGGACAAAGTAGGTGCCTTAGCTTCCCTCCTCCCAGGCTCTTCCTTAGACTGTTACCACACAGAAACTTGGGAATATGGGTGGTATTGTTAAATTCTATACACTAACACCTCTTCTGAGAAGGAATCTGCATTCAGTTAGTGTTCTAGTCCTATTAAAGTCTGTAATATATTTCACCTGCTTTTATGTCACATGCTCACATCCTTATTTAAAGCATCAAGTCAATAAATGTTCTTGGTTTATTACTAGGAAAAATATGTGATATGACTGATAGGAAAATGTACCTCACATTACAGAGAATTTAACTTACTAAGGATGTCAAATGCTGCACTTTGATACCCATCACAAGACTTGTGCTAAAACTACATTAAAAAAATTGAAATTTTTTTTTATATATATATATTTTTTTACATCATCCTTCACATTTGTACAATGTATGACTTCCCCATGAAATTCTCACCACCAATTCACCCACGCACCACCACCCCTTGTGTTCTTCCCACCCCTATCCTGATTTTGCATGAGCTGTTCTGGCTCATTACTGAACACAGGATATTAAAACAGACAGGTTCTGGAAGCCAAGGGACACCTCTGAGGGCTGAGGGCTCAAGAACTCCTCTACAGGATGTCTTCCTTAGTCTGTGATAGTCACTCATTCTTCTACCCATTATTCCTTCCTCCCTCCTTCCTTTGGGGTCAGCTTATAATCCTCTCAATCCATCTTCATTTTCTTCTCACAATAGTGTTTGTCTCAATACAATTCTTACATGTTGAAGTCATTTTGACATCTACTTTTCACTGGATCCTGATCAACACTTGGGAGAAATTAGATAGAACATAACTATATTGACTCTATGATGCTACTAGACCACTGGATTCCAGAAAAATCAGGACTTAAATATGAAAATAGTTTATAAAAATTACATTTTGACTGAGAAAAGGGCTAGCTAAATTATAAAATAAATATATATTAGAGCAATAATAGTATTAATAATGGAGTACACTATGGTTTACAATACTCTTTTATGCACAGTATGGTTTTATATTTGGGCTTCACAAAGTTCCTGCACAACTAGCAAATAAGCTTGTATGTTGAACAAATATTATGTGACCTCATTTTATTGATAAGGTACTGTTCACCCTGCAAAATCAAGAGGCCAAAATCATCAAGCTAGTTTGTCATACAATGAAGCCAGAACTCAAAATTAACTCTCAGGTCCAACTCTTACTGCTATTTTATACATAAAAATTATTACACAATCTTATATTTTGGCTAATTTAGGAATATTGTTTAAAAGCATTGAATTTTTTCCATATTTATACTTAAAAAATCTTATGGAGGGACTAGAAAGAAATTAACATACCTGATCACCTCTCTTGCAATAGGATGTTAGGCAGCAATTGAATATATATTACCAAGAAATAAACTAAATCTTTTTTGTGATAGTTGATCTAATACTCAAAATAACATATAAAAATGTATGTAATTAAGGAGGAAAGGTTTCTTTCAAAAAAGGAACCAGAGATATAATAAAGTTATCTGCAATAGGCAAAGGCACTTGGTAACCAGGCAGAGTAGTACTTTTTTTATATGTTTCAAATACCTAGCACAGAAAAAGCAATAGAGAAAGCTACCAAAAAAATTATTGAATAGATAAAATGAAATGGCTGGGATTCAAATCAAGTCTACCTTTAAAGCCTGTGTCATTCCTCTCCATCAAAAATATCTTTCAAAATTACAACTTTTAAGGGAAATAAAAATTTAAGTTCATGAGGAGACATACACATAAATATTATAGCTGTTTTATCCACAATTGCCAACATTTAGAAGCAACTAAGATGCCCTTCAGTAGGTGAATGAATAAAGGGACTGTAATATAGTCATACAATGGAATATTATTCAGCAAAAAAAGAAATAAGCTATCAAGCCATAAAGGACAATGAAGAATCTTAGATGCATAACACTAAGTTAGAGAAGTCAACAGGAAAAGAGTATATGCTGTATGCTGTATGCTTCAAACTATATGACATTAGAGAAAAGGCAAACTATGAAGATAGTAAAAATATAAATGGATGCTAGGGACTCAAGTGGGGAGAGGAAGGGGAAGATATAAGGAGCAATGAGACTTTTTAGGGCACTGAATCATTCTTACACTATAATGGTGGATACAAGTCATAGTACATTTATCAAAATATACAAAATGCACAATACAAAGAAAGAAATCTATCATAAATTGTGGACTTTAGTATCAACATTGGCTCATCAACTATAATAAATCTACCACACTAATGAAATGTTAATGATTAGGAAAAGTAGTTGTTGGGGAGTGGTGGAGGAGTATATAGGAACTTTCTATTTTTTTGTTTAAATTTCTTGTAATTTTAAAACAGATGTTAGAAAGATTCTATTAATTTTTAAAAAGTGAACTCACATAGTGTTTTCAGCCTATGGAATGCCTTGTGTTCAGACTATTTCATCTAAATTCAGTTAGTTATAGCGGAGGGAAAGACATAAAATCTTCAAAGGCAAAAAGCTCTGTATTCACGGGCAAAGGTTTCTCAGTCCAGGCTGCTGAATCCCCAGGAGATCTCAGCAGTGCTGACAATACCAACACTTGCCCCAAACAGTGTCCTGGTGGCCATGCTGCAGCCCAGATATTGCTGTTTTATGGTTATATTTCCTACATATTCCCAATCCCACTGAGATGCTAACAAATTTGGTTGATCTTTTCATTTAAAAGAGACAATGTCTTTGATAATTTCATGGTTACTGCTCAGGGAGATAATGGCACTCAAAATTTCCCTAAACTATATCTTTAATATTACCTCTTTGGCTCTGCTATTTTTAACAGCTTTTAAAGACAATAGTGATGTTAAGGTTAAAAAAAGTTCACTCTTCCTACACGTTAAAAGAATACAAAGTTACAGAGATGAACTGAAAAGAGTTTTAGAAAGACTGCAGATTTTATCATCTCTTTTGTGCATGAATCTCATCTGAGTTCTATAACTGAAAGTAATCTTAAAAACTTTCCCCAGTGAGGAATTAATTGGAAAACAAACAAACTTAATAGAAAAAAGACTGAAGTGCTCAGACTATGTCACTGTCTGAAAATCCAATAGTAATTTTAAAATTAGTTTCCTCTTCTGAGTCCTACAACAAACAGTGTAAGTTCATGTTCCTTAATAATTTTACTCTCGTGTATATGGAATGGATAGTAAACAGTATCTCTGGAATCAAGCTTAAAATATCTTCTTCATCTTTTGGATCTTCATTTTTTGGAATTGTAGGTATCTTCAATATACAAATATGACTATTGGTATATTTAATCAGTGCATATGTATTAAATAACTTCTGGATAGAACCTGTTATTATAGTCACTGATTCTCATTTCTAATTTAACATGATGCTATTCTACAAAGCCTGGTGGAGGTTATTCTAAAAAGAAAATATCCAGTACATCCTATCTAATAGCAACCCAAAGTAAACATAAAAGATCAAAGAAAATAACTAATACATATGTACTTTAGACAAATGTCATTATATAAATGTGTCATTCATTCCTAAACTCTGTAGCTCTAAGAGATTTTGTGATAAGATATATATGGAAAATATTGTAATCAACCAAAAATGAAAAAAAAAAACATATAAAAGATATATGCTAAACACCTAGACCTATAGAATGCACCTCATTAGAATTAAATGCCTTAAATATTGACCCATGCTAAATACTACTTAATTTTTTGTAATAATTTTTTATAATTTTAGAAAATCAAATTTCCCTTAACTCAAATGTTCTAATCATATTACTTAAAGTACACTGAACATAAAGGTATTGATTAGCTATAGCACAGTAAAAAATATAATAATATATATCACTCATATAATATAATAGGAAAATAGATTATCAGAGCCCAAGATGCCACTTGACGCCTGTTAGGAAGACTATTACCAAAAAGTCAAAAGATAATAAGTATTGGTAAGAATGTGAAAAACAGAGAGAAATTCTTGTGCAATGTTGGTGATAAATTTTTGCACATATTATGCAAAGGCATATGGAAGTTCTCAAAAAATAAAAATAGAACTAAAATATGATTGAGCAATTCTACTTCTAGGTGTATATCCAAAGGGAATGTAACCAGTTTGTCAAAGAGATATTTGCACTTGCAATGTCACTACATTTTTACAGTATCCAAGATAAGTAAACAATATAGAAATCCATCAACAAATAAATGCACGAAGAAAAAAATATATATATACACATATCACATACACACATGGAATTCATAAAGAGAATGTTATATATATGCATACATATAATAGATATGTAGAATGTTATTCAGTCTTTAAAAAGAAGGAAATCTTGCTATTTGTAACAATATGGATGAACCTAGACATTATGCTGAGTGGAGTAAGTCAGACACAGAAAGACAAATACTCTATGATGCCTTTATATAGAGTCTTAAAAAACAAAGAAAACCAAACTCAAAGTAAAGAGAGAAGAATGGTGGTTATTACAGGCTAGGGATGGAAGAAGGAAATAAAATTTTCAATTATAAGATGAATACATTTTAGGAGTCTAATATATGATCTAGTCACTGTAATTAATGACACTGGATATATAATTTATAAGAGAGTAGATTTCAAGTGTGACAACCACCAAACAAAGGGTAATTTTCTGAGGTGCTCTTCCTTAGCTTGATTGTGGTGATTATTTCACAACGTATGCACATACATA
Organism: Galemys pyrenaicus; assembly: GCA_019455555.1. Taxonomy (NCBI): domain Eukaryota; kingdom Metazoa; phylum Chordata; class Mammalia; order Eulipotyphla; family Talpidae; genus Galemys; species Galemys pyrenaicus. The sequence continues at coordinate 4,330,140 of JAGFMF010011942.1, read as the reverse complement.
TATCTAAACACCACATTGTACAACTTAAATATATAGGACTTTTATTTGTCAATATATCAAAGTTCAACAATGTTAGCCGTTAACATTTTTAGCTTTTATTTAGTAGAATGAAAGAGATAATGTGCTAAATGTAATTGTAGGAGCAAAGGAGAGATTGATGATAGAATGGAGAAGGCTCTAAACTAAAAGGAAATTTATACTGATCATCACAGATGAGAATGTCTTCAAGTGAAAGGAGAATGAAGGCTACATCATACAGAAGAGTCCGTCCATGAGCCTGTCCAGCATGTGGCTGAGGTATAAATAATGGAAGGAAATCCATCCGGGAAGGAAGTTGTTGGACCATACTTAAATAATAGCTTAATGAATTTGGACTTTACCCTGTGAAAGGAATGTGAAAGCAATACAAGTATTTTTTGGAGTATTTAAGGAAAGCAGTGGTCATTGTTTTTTGCTACTGAAATTTGTCTTTAGTAATGGAGAACAACCAATTAGAGAAGGGATTATAGGACGGTAACCCTGGTAGAAGTTAAAATGTTCAGACAATCATGTGAAGATAGTGAAATACTGTGGGGGAATGAAGATGAAGTATAATAAGGAAAAAATGTCTCCAAAGTGGAATCAGCATGAAGTTCAGTTGATTTGCACACTATGCAACTACAAAGTTCACATTTCCCAATATAGCTAAGTACACTGCTCAAGTGAAAAACAGCTAATACTTAGTCTCTGCAGAAGCACATCATACACTACGTGTGAAGTCACACACTTATAGGCAAATAGAAAAGCTGCCTTTTTTGTGTTAGCTCTTTGGAAGATCTTGAGACTAAATAAGCAGAACAGTCCAAAGCAAATATTAACTCTGGTGGTGTTAGGTGCCTGGATTTCTAAATGCAAATTGTTAATGTAACATGCATTTTGGGTTTAACACATGCAAGCCCTTTTTAGCAAACACTACAAACTACAGGATGAGAAAAACCCTAGCTTTAGAACTTAAACAGTCCTAAAGAAATATTGCTCTTTTTTTTAAGTTTTGTGCTTACCAATTAAAACTTTTCTAATGAAAGCACAAAATGAAATGTAAAAGAAATAAAGTCTATAATATTTCCCTTCTCAGTCACCACTAATTTTTATTTTCTAGAGCAGTTTCTTAATTCACTTGTGATGATAAAAGTATTTCTGAAAGCACTGATGAGTAGATCAAGAACCTCACACAAGTTGTGATACAAGTACAAAGCCACTGTGCTAATAGTTGTTTCAACATTCCAATTCAAGTGATAGTGCAACCAAAGAAGGTCACCAACGATTATCCTGCTAACTTCGGTTATTACTTTGGTGATTTTCAGTTTTAATTTGATACAACTCTATACAGGGAGGGAGTGGAAAATATGATTTATACATCTTTCAAATATTACTTTTCAAAGTCACTAGCCTGGATTTAGCTGCCTCTGGTGTTCTTTCCTTGCTGTACAAAAGGATAATTGAGCAATCTGTGCTCTTTGTCAGGAAGTCAATCCATTCCACTAACTTACACCTGCCTGGCTGATGGCCTTTCTTCTATTCACCATTTAGTTGCTTTTGTGTGTTCTCCATAAATGCCCTGACTGGGGAAATGATACCCAAAATGATGACCTCAGGTCCCCTGGATCATGGAGAGTGATGTCCATCCTGATCTTTAGTCTTAAAATGTTTGCCACCAATGTTATGTAGCAGATGCTAGGATGTCTTTATTAAAAATCCGGGAGAGAATATCAGTTCTATAATTCAGAACTGAAAGAACACTGGCATATGAATTCAAAGATCAAGATTCTTTTCTCATTTCTATCTCAAAACACTGTGATCTTTTTACCTGGGTCTCAGTTTATTCATGTATAATATGGTACAAAATAAGGCTTAAATATTTTAGGATTCACATTCCCCCATATGAGAAAAGCATACAGTTAATTTTCAACTGGGATTTGAAGCTATATTACTTTTGTGTCTGGACTGGCCAAAGCTTAATAAAAGAAAGTATGCCAGATTTCTTATTTTCATTTTATGAATTAATTTGTTGCTCAAGTTTCCACTGACTATTTTAGTAACTTGATATTGAACAAACTGTATCAATTGATGAGTGTTTTTAGACATGATTTTGCTTTAGCTTGGTTACCTCTATCACTTAAGTATTAAGAATTTTTATTATATTGCCTCAGCATGTAATATATTTTGAATATGGCCATGTACCATGTTTTAGATTTCTTATATCTCTTCAATAATACTATGATAATAAGTTCATGAGTTACAAAACAATATTGCAGAAAATTCTAAAACAAGCACAAAATCATTTTAAATATGGAACAAAATGAATACTATTTTCTTAGTTATTTCATTTTGCATAATTAAAAATAACTGCATTTTAAAATTAGAGTAATATTTCATATATTCAGGATTATTCAGCTATCATTTTCTAGGTAATTAAAATCTAATCCCATATTGCATACTCTTCTGACTACAAATCAAATGTTAAGATAAACATTTATACAGTGCTTAAAAATGCACTTTCTAAGTATATCATCTCTTAAACCAAATATTCAGAATATAAATTAACTTCTCCATGATAACTTAGTTGTTTTTTAAAGCATCTATTATGCTATAATTCAGTGTGGATCTTGTGGATTGCTGAAGCTATTAAGCCTATTTGCCAGCATACCAAACAACCACACCCTAACAGGATTTTGAAATCGTGCTTTGTTTGAAATGATTTAAATTTTCTCTGACTACCTCTGTCAACTATCCCTGTGTTAGTGTAACAATTCATGTTTTCACAAACTGCAGAGCCCACCAAACACATCCCCACACATTGGTGCATTTTGTGACTGCTTTATGGTCCCTTTCCAGTTTGCCACTAAAGTGCCAGGACTTTGAAAACAAGATAAACTTAAAAAGATATTCTATTGAAGAGTAAACTGTTTCTGAGTGAGCCTCCAGGTGTTTCTTAAGAAAAATATTTGAGTTCACACACAAAGGACTATGGTACTGGATTTGGGTGCTCAGATGGTGGGTGTGCTACAGCAACAAGTGAAGGCAGGGACTCTAATTTCTAAAATACAAACAGTCATGTAAACATTACCTCAAAAATATTTTTAGAAAAGGTTGATCTCATAGACATCAGCATTTATTTTGGCTCCTCAGAAACTATGTGTTTCCCATGGGTTCATGGGTTCTTGGCTGGGGCTCTGAATAGTTGAAGTTGGCAGATAAGAAGTTTCTGGTTCTATGAAATATTTGTTATTGGGCTTTCATAATAAAATGTTTAGTGATTTGGAAACATTGTATATCAAAGTGAGAAACTATCTTAGATTTTATTTAATGCAAGTCTTTAAATTTAACAAAGGAGGTGGAGGACAAAAGAATTTTTAGTATAAAAATCAGAACTGACATAAGGGGACAAATTTTTAAAAATTATTTATTTATATATTTTACATAATTGTGCATTTTTTATGTTTGCTTTCTTTCCTCAGGTGTAGTATTTTCACCACCTGTTCATCCATGCACCATCACCATAGTCCCTTGTGCTGTTTCCTCCCTCATTTTGATACTGCTCTCTCCCTCTCCCCTGCAAAATGAATGTCTCTAATTTATAGTGGTCTGTTTATTCTTGTGTTGTTATTTTTTTATTGTTACTATTTTTTCCCTAATGCCTTATTTGGTTCCCCTATATTCCTCCTATAAGTGAAACCATTGATATTTTTCTTTTTCCTTCTGACTTATTTCACTCTTTTAGCTCCATCCATGTTGCTGTGAATTATATTAGTTTATCTTTTTTGATTGCTGAACAGTATTCTATTGTGTATATATACTGCATCATCTTGATCCAAGTCATCTATTTTTGGGCATTTGGGTTGAGGAAACAAATCTTTTTACTGTCAGTTCCTATATTCTTTTTATTAACTATGTCTTTGTTCTAAATTGTCATGGTATTTTTTAAGATACTGAATTTTTGGAAGTTTGACAAAAATGACAGTATGATGACCATGCATTTTCAAGTGTATGTGCTGGTACGTACAATGATGTATGACATGATTCTTTTCCCCCACTATTAAATTGTAAATAATGTTATCAGCATTTTCTTCATAGTTTCTAAAGTTGGAGAAAAACATCTTATTTTTTTTGCACTGGCCACCCACCTGAGAAAACATTTTGAAAGAGAAAGTTTTTTAAAGTGTCACCTGACTATCCACTACACAAAATTTGTGTCTTTTAAACATGGAATCATAAAATAAAAGGAAAGAAGGGAAAGACAGTGAAGAGGAGGAAAGGTAGAAGGGAGGAAGAAGGAAGAAAGGATAGAACGAAGAAGGATGGGTAGGAAGGACAAATGGATTAGGAGAAATGTGAGTCATTAATATTGTTAGTAATATTAAATAGGTCAGGCAACTTTTGTATTTTAAAAGTTTCCTCCCAGCTTAAAAACTATAATTAGTTTGTGTGTAAGTCAACATAGATATTTCAACTGCACCTTTCAGGCAGCAGGGTGAGGGTGGCTAAATGGGTCACTTCTGTTTTAAGTGATAGTGTGATGACAGGCATTATTGTTCCCCTTAAACACATCACTTTCAACTTACTTACCAACACAATTAATATAAAATACTTCGACATTCAAATGTATGACAGCTTTGCCTTGATATTTAATTCTTAGTTGTTGAGTAGAAAAATGGTTGCCTATTACAATATTCAGTACAGTCAAATCACTGCACTGGAAAAGAAACAGAGCAAGGAACTTTAGATTATAACACTTTATTTTAATAAAGCATTTATTTTAATAAAACACTATTTTATAAATAATGAAATAAAGGAAGTCTATCTGTCTCATTTTAGAAAAGCCAGATTTTAAGTATTACTTGACAAGTTTGTGCAATGTTTATATTTAACAACATGAAAAGTGAAGTATACATTTTCTCTTGATTAGGAGAAATTGGCTTTATTATTTGGAGATTTTTTCTCATGACATTCATGATGATTGACATATGTAGCAGTGGGAGTTCAGGGGGAAAATTCTACTGTAAATTAATGTGCAAACTGTTATGGTAAACCAAGGCTAACATCTAAGAAATAAATTTAGAGATTTTAATCATATATATATATCCTAAAGAAAACCTTTAATGAGGCTCTCAGTAGATTATGTGATTGAAGCCAACTAACAGCACACTGACCTTCTACAAATAGGTTCTGAAAATAAAATGGGTGTTAGGGAAAAGTAATTTGAAATAAGAAAAGACAGTAGATATTATATTAATTTAAGGGACCAGAACAGTAATTCTGAAATCTAATTTTAAAGAGTAGTTTCCTCTGGGGATTCCTAAACTTAAGTGGAGATGGTGTAAGTATACTGTAGAAGAAAGTCAGAATTTAGATCATTTCAGAAAAGTTGGTCTCTCTAAAAATCACATTATCTTTCCACAGGATTCCACAGGATTACAAGGAAATAGGTTTGGTTCTGCTTGCCATACTGCTAATGTTTACCCTACTTAATCATTTGCATTTAAACAATTACATCAAACAACCACCTCTCTACCCCCAACAGATTTTAATCAAGGAACAGAATTAACTGGTATACAGAAGGATAGACGTGAACTGTTTCAGAGAACAGGCCCAAAAATTCAAGTTCCCAAAATTATTTTTTAGCAAAACAATATTAAAGGACTTAGCTACCCATAGTGGGGTATCAAAGTCATGTTAAATTATGTGAGATTTTTTGGTTGTGAATTTAGGAAGTCTAAACGTACCCTATCACTGGGTCTAGTTACTAAACTGACAATATTATTGACAATATTACAGATGAAGAAAAGCCCACATATTTTCTACATTATCTTTTAAGCTGCAATTTAACATTCTATTTTTATTTTCAGTCATAACTGGTAACTTAAATAAATTTGTAGTCTCATTTTATCTAAAGTCATTTGTTCTAAGATGCTATAGACACTTTAAAATATTTTTATATTTTAAAATATTGTCTAGCTTTTAGATATTGAAAATACACGGTCTCCTGTATTTTCTTAACATGACTTTGGAACTTCTACTTTGCTTAGATTTTTACAGTGCTTTAAAGTTCATTTCTATTCAGCTGACATATTTTCACCACTTTCATGAATTTTTATTCATGAATTAATTTCATGAAATTGCACTATTGTTATTTATTGCTATTTATTTACCTAAAAAAGGTGAGATAAGTTGTATCCTTCCTGTTGTTGAACATATACATCATTTTGAACATAACATTAACAAAACTCTGAATGATATTACTATTTATATAACATAATAGATTGTTTTACTCATTTTAGAGCAGTTTGTAATAGAACAAAAATCTATGGGAAAATTCTAAAGGCATGGTACAATATTCCATGTTGCATTCCTGTCTACTAGAATAATACAGTAGGAATTTAGTGAGAGGTTATTTAAATTGTTCAAACTAGAAAGTTTTAATGCAACCTTTTGTTTCATTGCTGACTCATTCTGTGTCTCTAAAGGTTTTTAGTTGTATGGTTTTACAAGATTTCTTAAAAACTTGTTGCCTTTCTTGCAGAGAACAGAATTCTAAGCATAAAAAGTGGAAGACTACTTGAATTTTCACTAATGAAACAAAACTAATTATCTTATTATCTGACACAGATAATAGCAAGAGAAATAAAGATACATTATACTAATAAACAGATAAAGTACATGGGTACATGTACACATGTGTGTATGTGCACACACTAACACACACACAGAGCAGACTAACAACCATAAAAGGATGGTAATAAGATTACGGAACTTAAGGCAAATTGCACTGGGATTCTTTTTTATTTAGTTAAGACTTGTGTCGTGAATCTGTTATCACAGCATTCATGCATTTATTTTTGAAAACCTTCTCAGTTGTGCTGATGTTTCACATTTTAGTTTGTCTGACAGAAAGTACAGAATAGTGAGGCAGGCTATATAGAAAGTGGGGAAAAGAATATAGTGGTTTGGCGTTCAAATGTTCCGGTTTAAACCCTAGCATCATGGCATCCATCCTGCATAATTGAATACATTTTCTATACTGCTATGTCTCCTATTTCAAAAACTGTAAAATGGGAATAACTGTATCTATCTTTCAGCAACATATAGAAAATAAATGTAGGACACCAATTATTCTGACACACTGTAGGTGTTTCTCAAATGACAGTTCAATCTTCCCTTATAAACAGTTAAGAGCCAAAGAAATTCTATTTGGCAACATATGAATTCAGTGACTATATTTTCCAAATGAAAAATTGGGACAGAGTCTGCCAAGTATGACACATTTATGGTGACAGGAGGGCAGAATATTTGAAACTGGAAATGTCACTGCAAAACCTCAATGGGTATTTATCATGCTATGAAAAATGTAGACATCAGAAGAGCATCCAAACACATTTATTTTTAAAGGAATTTTATTTAACTGTCCTTGGTATTTTCACTTATAGAAAACTGAGACTAACTAAAGGACAACCCATACCCAGCAAGTCATTTTCTCTAAATAAGGTACATGCATTATATGTTTCATGTTTTGTTAAATTGTAGCGGTGATCTGTTCTGATACATTATACATAAGTTCAAATATAAATAAAAATTTAAAAAGTTCCTTATCCAGAATGGGTGGAAGAATGCTTCTTTTCTATTTAATGTCTACAGAAAAACAGTTCTTTTTTATCTTCAATATATTCCGTGACCTTTTAAAAGTCCTCCTCTCCCAGTGAGAAGATTCATTGTTATTTAAATAATAATAATAAAAAATCCTCAGGCTTTTCTAGATTTAATTGGGAAGTTTGAATTTTTTGAATTGTCTTCCTTAAGGAATGCTACCTATAAAACTTTCCTTTTTATTTATTCATAATTAAATACAATTTTATTGATTTGCCATTTCCTACACCGTCATACCACAACATGGGCACATGCTTCATTCAACTCCCACCAAAGTGCCAGTGTCTTTCTGCTTCACATGATTCCACTATCCACACCTCTCCCCTCTTGTAGTCATCATATTTTTCAGAGTTTAGAGTTATTTTTGCTGTATTTTTCTCAAAAAACCGTTTCTACCATTCATTTAATTAAATAATTGAGAAGACTAGAGTAAAAGAGAAGGTATAGAAAGTTTATTCAGTTCATTTCATATTTAGGGTTAATCTTCACTAGACTTCACAGCTTCTTCTTGCCTCTTCTTTATACTATGCACATAAACACACACAGACACACACACAGTCACTTTTTTAAAAATTGAAAAACCAGAATATCTAATCACACCAAGGAGAATGAAAAATAAACTCTTCAGAAAGAACTTCTTCTATTAATAATAAATCACCTTACAATTTTACTTACAGATAGTCTTATCTACCTCAGTCACTGTGTTTTGTTAATATACTTAACATCAAGAATGTCAAAAGACCTTGTGGAGCAGTGAACCAGAGGGAGCACACAGAGCCATGTCTGTCGTGCCAAGTCTAACAAAACTGATGACAATGAGGGAGACAGAAAATACACATTTCTTCAATAACTGAGGAGGGCAGCAAGGTTTTAAAAACAACTGTGTAGATGATAATGTTTAAAGCATAAATTTTGTGTCTCCTTTCCATTCCATCTTATTCTTTCTCCCTTTCTTTGCAGACACAAAATAAGAAGCAAAGTTCTTTGTAAATTCTTGGAACGAAACAGAATAGAATTGGATACCAGTTCATCTGAATGACATTAAGAAAATAGTAAAAAATGTAATTTAAGGAAGATATACTAGCAGTGGTACACTCATAAAAACTAAAACCATTGACTGTGAATCATTCACCTCATTTGCAAAACTAGAAGTATTTCTCTATTTGACAATCATTAATTAATATTAAGAAACTGAAATGCTTTGTTACATTGTTGTATTGTGTAATTTTTCATCTGTAAAGAATCTTTTCTGATCATATTTAGCTTTTTCATAGGTCTCAGAGGTTTTCCTAATAGGAAAAAGTTGGGTATTTTCACAGTCCACATATTTACAAAGTGAGTTAAAGTGAAGCTATCAGCATTTCTGCTGATCACAGAAGCTTTATAAGTGGTAGTATTTATGCTTTGAGAATAGCTAATGTTGAATATTAAGAAAAAGCAAATAAAAGAAAGCAATTCAGTTTTTATTTTAGAACAATTGTGTAATTTTATGAATTTCAAGTTCCTTACCTTTTCTATTACCTTAGGTAGACCCATCAACCCATTCACAGTTAATCATTTATTTTCAGTCAGATAATAAATGGCACTTTGATCTTGTTTGCTAACTTGAGGCGTGAACCAATTCTGAATGCTTGAGGTATAAACCGTATTCCATTCTACTTACATACTTTGAGTACAACTTTAGGTTCTTCATACAAATACAAATTTTGATTCATTTTGCTTTATATATATTTTTTTAAGAATTTGATGTCTCATGCTTCCATTGACTAAGTTTGAATCTGTAAATTTTTGGAACCAGGACACTCTTTCACAGATTCTCTTTTTGCATAGGCATCTTCTGCTTTTATTTTCTCTCTTTATAGAATGAAATAAATTTTCACATAATATTCATTCTCCACTTCTTCACATCAAAATATTTTGCCTATACTATAGTTTGTATCAAAAATTATCCTGCTCACCAAAATTCTGAGATACCACCATCCCCCTAAGTGGCTTGAAGGGCTTACAGCACCAAAGAAGAAGAAATCGAAGAGCTAAGTTACTTTCTGGGCCCTCCAAGTTTCTGACATGGAATTTGATATCACAAGCAGTAATGGAGAGACCATCCAGCTCTCACCAGCTGATTACCTCAAATGTAATTCAGACATGAAAAAAGTGGTGTGATATTGGTGAAGAGGTTTTAAAATGTTCTAAGAAGAAAACTACCTATTTCATTTTTAATTTTTGATATCACTATATCACAAACCTATTATTCCATTTTCCTTTTAAAAGTTTCCATGTTTATTCAAATAGGCTATCCATCAAAATTGTTTGAAATATGCTGAGATGCAATTTAAAAATGTCTGTCATCGATCCTGCTAGAGGAAAATAAGAGGTGCTAATGTTATCTTACAAATCTAACATAAACTATAGTCCTCTTTTGGTTAGATAAACAATTCATATAGAACAATCTAGGTAAATCTATGTTTCTATTTTCTAGCACATTTAAATGAAATTATGAGAAGATATTTGGTGACTATCAGCTCTTATTCTGCCAACAAACTTATGAACAATTCCACTTTTCAGTTGTCCCTTCCAGGTAAAATTTTAAAATTTCTATACATGTGGTTCATAGCAGTATTAAACTTATTTGAATAATGAGAAACAATGATAGGTTATATCAATATGTACAATAATCATTACCTCTTTTACAAATCCTTTGTTCTTTTTTGTTTCCTTTAGGAACTCAAGGAAAGAGGTTACTTTAAGAACAGAATGACTGGTTTATTTGATGAAAGTCTATTTAGCAATGACAACAGCTATGGAAATAGGCATACATGATGGAATTTCTACTTTACATGTAATTGATAAATGGCGAGTATACTTTTCTATAATGTCTCAACCAAGTTCAATATATCTTCTCATAGCAATGGCATATACACTAACACACAAATGTCTTGAGCATCAACACAAAGATACATGATACTCAAAGACTGTATTACTCTATTTCAAGATGATTTTTCTTTTGAGATTTCTTCCCTAATAATTTCTATTTAAATTTCAGGTTAATATTACATAGAGACTGTAGATATTGGAAATACCTTTTTCATTTATGGGAATCCATCCAGGGTCAAAGATAATGGCTATTTAGAAGGGGTGCTGCCAAAAACATCCAAGGTCGATTGAATACAGATCAATTAATGATGAAGGAAAGTACTCAATATAAGTATTATTTTAAATTTAATTTTATATGATGAGAACATTCAGAAACCACAACCCTAAATCCTAAAATATATCCTGCTTCCTTTTCAACATTTCCTCCCAAGCAACACACAAACACACATGCACTCACAAATAAAATTCATTTTAAAAGAGAAAATATTCAAGAAATAAGAATCACATGACATATATATGTACATAAGAAAGAACTTTTTTTATTCCAGTTTTCAAAGGTACTAACATATTAAGAGTGAACCTGAATTATTCTTTATTTGCCAGATTTCCTTCCTTCAGTGTTAAAAAATGTTTATCCAGCATTTTACCCAGCATGGCACTTGACCTCACTCTTCTTTTTTTTTTATTATTATTATTAGTTATATTTGACATCATTTGTAGTCCCCAGGGAGTACCCACCACCATTTCACCTGTGACCTCACTCTTCTAGTACTAAAGCATCAACTGAATGTTTGTGAAAGAACAAAGGTAGGAGGGGCTCAAATACTTGGTATTTAGGAAATGTGAGATAATAATAACTTGACTGAATACCTAAGATGCTTGCAAACTAGAAACTCTTAAAAATAAAAAATTAGGAGAGAAGCCACTTTCAACCTAATAAATACCATATATTTGAGCCTCACTTTTTTCCAAACTAGTTACTTTTCTAGGTAACTAGAATACCTTAAAATGTACATTGGAATCATATCTGAATGGTAGGAAAAGATAGCAGAAGTACTTGTTCTACTTCTAAATTGTTATGGGCACAATGACTACCTTGTAAAAAATAATACATGTTAAAATCATTAAGTGGTTACCCAGCTGACTGAATTCAAGTGATATATGGGAAAAAATACCCAGATAATTACTGTTTTTATAGTGATAAGTCCTTTCTCCATGTCAGTGAGTTTTCAGAGAATGTAACTTACAGTCAGTACAATTAAATGGAATTAGGCCTAAAATCAGAATAAATGTGTATGATTGCACTGACACCTCTTTTTAAATATTTTTGCCTTGGAAAAGAAATGTTTTGGATAAGAAAATTTTCAAGGTAACTGAAATATACCCATTTAACTACAAAATTATACTAATAAAAACTTGTTCAAATTTGGGGGGGGGTACAAATTTTCTAAAATACATTGACTAACTGATTTGCCAATCAATTTAATAATATAGTGAGCACAACCTATCTTATTTTTGATGATTTGAGGGTCATAACTATTTTTCCTGTATTTAAAAGAATGAATCCCCTGAAAGATACCAAGTTTGAGTATGCTGAATCGTCCACGGACTACACTGAATGTGTTTCTAGATTTTTCAACCTCCTATATCACTGTCAACAATAAATAGTGAGTCTGGCTTAATGATTTTTTCCTTCTTCTTCTTGTTACTTCTAAACTATTTTCCACTAAAAAGAACTAAATTGTAAGAGGAAATCCATCAGTCTTAATTTCTCACAAAAGAACCTCAATCAGTAAGTGCCAATATTTTTTTCACTACCTATGTTCTTCTCTTTGCCTAAGGATAGATACAGAGCTATTTCTAGATGAACACCATTGTCATAATTGCCAATAATCTGATCTATAAATATGGTAAACATATACAACACATAGACCATAGTATACATGGATTTCTCTTTGATATATTTTTACCTTATGATATGCATGGATTTGCATTTTTTCACCTTAAGCTGTCCAGATTTAACATACATTTGGATATGAGAACAAAGTGAACTTTATGACATAATTTCAGTTTGTTATAAACAAGAAGCTAGCACCACTCTCACCCACAACCCAATAACTTACTAAATCAGAATTTTGACAATATCTCCACATAACCTTTATGTACAGTAAATTTGCGAACCAATTTTCCCCACCCAAAAGCTCTCCAATGATGGGCTTTCATTAATACCACTAGAGAAATCAGGATTTTCCTGTTCATGCACTTTAAATTTTCCCTTTAATACTTTTCACTTCACCTTCATGGAGTATCTTCATTATATAATGTACCTTTAGCAAAAATTTTACCTTCCTGAAAACATTTGAGTTAAATAAATTTGCTGAAGATAAATATATTATTCAACTCAACTTATGTCATCTTAAGGATTTTTGAAGCACATATCATCCAAGTTCAATTTAATCCCCTCATTTTGCAGAAAAGAACAAAAGTGTAGTAGAGATGAAATGATTTGATTTACCACACTAATCAAGCAGTAACATGCTTTATTGTCACTTGACCACACATCCATATATTCATTTATGGCTCCTTCTATATATTCATTTATGGTTCCCTCCCTCCTTTCTTCCTTCCCTCCTTCCTTTTTTTCATACTTTATTTACTGTTAAAATTCATGCATTTACTCATTTCCATATATCAATGTAAAAGCTGTCTAATGGATTTGTTCTCTCTTCTATCTCTCTACGTATCTTTAGTGAGTCTTATAGTAGGGATCTCATTTGTGTCTTACACTTAGTTCCACCTTTTCTACTGAACCTATGTCTAAATGAAAGCTTTATTCATATCCCCATGGAGTTCTTCTGGTCACCATTTCTACTGGGATTGATCTTTACAGTCAGGTTGTTGGCACTTCATGTAAGTCCACTGAATTTTTTTGACTCAACTTAGGAGATCTTTTTTATTTTTAATTAATATTGTGGTTTTTTTTTAATCACAGTAACACTGGTTTATATCACTGCATTTTATAAGTGTAGGATCCCCCCTTCAAGTGTTGTTGCCATAGCACACCCCCTACCAAAACACTCATAGTCCACCACCGTAGTCTACTATGTTCTCTTCCCATTATGTTTTTGCTCTTCTCCTTTCTCCTTCCACTCTGGTTGCCTCCATTCTATGGTTTGTTTTCAGGGGTATTTTAGTTTGACTTTTTCTGACTCTTTGTATGGTTTATCTATATAGTCCACATATATAGGTGATACAATCTGGTATTTGTCTTTCTTCTTTTCTCTCAGCATATTCCCATCTAGCTCCATCCATGTTGGCATAAATGGCAAAAGTTTAGTAATATTCCATTGTGTATATACATCATAAGCTAGTCTTGCTTTCTACTTATAAATTTTTATAGTCTCATCTCTAGGGTTAAGATTAAAAACTCCACCTCCCTCTCTAAACTTCTACTTAACTGTTAAGACTAAGTACTACTATTAGTTGTGGCAAAGTCATGATTGTAGGAGATTATAAATTCTGCTGAAAGAAACAAACAACAAAAAAAGAGCTTTTCTGTATTCATGTCTTGGAATTTACTATAGCTCTTAGATTGATTCTCCTTGTGGGTTTTTTTTTTTTCTTTTTCCTACTGAGTAGTTAGTAGGAGAAAGTGGGATGGGAATACTTTAATCCTTCCTTACAGTTTATGACATAATCCAGGAAAAAGGTTACAAGTGCTGACCCAACAAACTAGATTTTAGTTTAGGTCTTATGTTAAATGTACATTCCATGAGACAGAAGTTCAGGTCAGCTAGCTATGGGAAAAGATTAAAAGGGATTAAGGTTAAACCCTAAGTAGCAACAATATTAATTTACCTGAACTCTACCTTGGTTATAACTCTATAAGGATCTGGTAGACAGATGCCAATGACAATCTGGGACCAGAAAAATAGAACGGACATTGTTCTTGATTGAAAATGTAAATGAGTACCAGAGAATTTCACATGGGTAGGTTTTTTCAAAATACTGACACAATTTATGACTTTTGCATCTTAACTGGTTTTGCCAAATGGAAGCTTTCTTTTTATAGGGCTTATAGATAAAAAGCTTGCAAAACTAAGCAAAAATTCTCTTCCTTTACTGGTAACCTATTTTAAATCTTAGCATAGCACAGCAACTAACTAACTATATAAATAATAAATGCCTTGTGCTCTGCTCAGAATGACAGCACAAGAATAATTCACTGTTAAAAATAACCTAATTTTTAATGCAAGTGTTTATTTTCAAAATATAATTCATCCATTTTAAAGTTAGACCTTATGCTCACCAAATTGAAAATTAATGTTCAAAGATAAATGGAAGCTATTTCCTGAAGTTTTCCAGTTACATCTTTAAGAATGCCTTTGGATTGGTTAACTGTAAAAAGCTGACCTTCCTAAATGTCCCATATCTAGTGAATTAATTTAAGTGTGTATATTCATCCTGTTCTGTCATGAATTACATAGTAAAAAAACCAATGAAATTATAATAGATGCTTGCTAGCTAATATGCATAAGATGAGAACTCAAAATGATATAGAACATAGTCTCCCCTTATTAAAAACAAATGTTCATTTACCTTCCTCTAACATGGACTTGGCCACAAAATTTTATGTCCTTCTACATTTTCCCCCCTTAAAGATGAATTACTGAGCAATAGTTAAGTACAGTGCAAAGACACACTGAGGTTTGTTGAATGGCCATTTAGGTTTTAAAAAATAGAAAAACATATCAGGCTTTTGAACTATTATAATAGTCTTATTCTGAGAATAACAATTTATGTGAAAATTTAGTAAGTGCTATAACATCTCATATAGCTGAGTATACTAAGTATCCACTATGCATGAAAGCTTTTTAGAAACTCAAGCTGAGCTTTAGAAGTATCTATCACAATATTAAGCTCTTCATTCAATAAATTGAACTTGTGTCTCTCCCAGTAGGACTATCGTTGTAATGACACTGCCCAGCAGGATGCTATTTTATGAAGCATAGGAGGATCAATGCTTTCATCTAAAAACATTAACTTTAGAAGGGTTCAATGTTGCTACAAAGAGATTAACTCTTTTAATGCTTTAGATAAAAGTTATTGAAATGACTGTTTAATCCAAAAAGTTTTGTTGCCTGTAACTTTCTAATAAGAAACATGATCTTGCTGTTATTTTGACATTTGGTAACCATCAAGAGGAGAAAGTCCTTGTTTGACTCAGATTTAAAAATGATTCTTTTTGGTTAATTGATATAATTTGTGTTAATCCACGTCACAGAGTCAAAGCTTAAATTTGCATCCCATTTTGATTCATATGAACATTTTTTTCTTAAATGCATTTAAAACTACTCATTTCTATCATTATAACACTCAGTGGTAAATCAAATACCAGATTCAAAAATATGAATGTCTTCTTTGAAGTAAAAACAATTAGAAGTTGGCAATTTCATCTTGTTCAACTTAAAACTAAGATTGGTAGATACATAATTTCATTATACATATTCATTTATATAGAGAGATATTAATTTATTAATATCATGGTTATCATTCAATATGCCAGATGACTGGTCTGCACTATATAGCTAGTCATTGAATGAATGGCAGACAGTTGGAATAACTAATCCATATTCCTTTAGACCACTGCTTAACTCTAACTTTCTGGGTTAAACTATGTTGATTTAGTGTGTCTTTTGCATTTTAGGAAACACAGAAGGAGGGGGATTTCATCTGCATTTTTATTTTCTTATATGCAATGGTCTTACTCTCGATGTCACACACACACACAAACACACACACACACCCTGTCTGGAGTCTCAAAAATGAAGTAGATTATCTACTAATGTTCCTAATGGCAAGATTTTCTTCAAATATATGTATCAATCAAGTACTTAAGGCAACACACAAGGGCATTTTTGACCAGAAGCACTGTGTGAGCACTGATGGCAGCAATTTGAACACACTATTCACAGGCTTCTTTTCAGGCTGCATTAGAGTTGCAAAATTTGATTTTGCCCAGAATGAGTGCTTTTATTTTTATTTTCATATGTAAGGCAGAGTTTATTTTCATGACTCAATATTTGATAGTTAAACATTGAACAATGAATAAAAAGTTATTATAATTCTTCACCAAATATTTATAGACTTCTCAATGAATTTGGAGAATATTTTAGAGATTTTTATTCTTTTCAAATAAATCCTTCATGTTTTTAATTTTGTTTATGGGCTTAGAGAAAAGTATTTGCTTTCCTAAGGTATGAGCATGTACTGCTTCACTAGCTTCGCAATTGTTTCTCTGGCTGAGCAAAGCTTTCATTTTTGTGGCACATATCCATGACAGCTGTTTATTCCACATGTTTCTGTTGAAAGCATATTAACCTGAGCACCTGGGGGTAATTATCATCATGTACAAATGCCTTTGGATGTTAACAATTACTCTTTCCCTCTCTCTCTTATTTTGACCCTGGCATTACTATGTAGTAATATATTTATGTTTTCATTTTACTAATAACACCATGAAAGTCACTGAAATTTATTTTGGTTAAGAAAACTTGAGTTTTGGGTAGAATTTTTCAGTTAATTGTATATAAACCAATAAATAGATCTTTCTGTTTTTTCCCACAGAACTATATATTAAATCTTGCTATTAATAATTAATTACATGACTCACTGACCTTGGTTCATCTTGAATCATTCAGATTTAACATTTTTTCTTTGAGATCAAGGTGTGGCAATTATGTCATTTGGAGTAAGCTTATGAAAGAAAATATAACCAAAATCCTTATTATAGTAATCTTCATTTAGTTTTCTAGTTGTTATATAATCAAAGTACTTCCTCCAGTAGGGCAAAAACACTAATAGTGTCTCTCTAACTTTCCGATACTAACAATTTCAACATTTCCTTATGTCAGATATATAATATGAATGTGACATATGATGGCTACATTTGTCTATTATTTCTCAGGAAACTGCTTCTTACTAAAAGCATTTTCCTGCTTATATCTCACACTGTAAGTAAAATAATAGTATTAAAAGGAGTATTTCTTGAATCTCTAAATTTTAAATTAAAAAAATGACAGAGACACAGCACTTACTTGAAAACATACTGCTTATTAAAAAGTACTTGCAACTAAATTGGGTTCTGTTAAATTCCAGACACACTAAACTCTAGCACTCAAAATACAGCATCCAATAAAAGTGATAAAGTATATATTATCAGACATAGTTCATTTCATCCTCTTTTACCTCAATGTAATTTTGGATTACGTGTTCAGTATTACACATTACTACTAGATCTATCTGGTATCGTGTTCTCCTGCTACTCTCTTATCCTCTTTCAGTGACCCTTGTCTTTCCTTGCTTGGTTGGTTGTTTAGGTCCTAGCAACTCTATGCAGATGTGGGGGATCTCTCTCTCTGTACAATGGCCTTGACCACGCCCTGTTATTAAGACCTACAACTGCAACTGCTCATAAGTCCTCTTTACCTGAATGTTTCACAGAAATCTTAAACCCCAGATAGCTCAAACTGAACCATATAATGTATTTTCCTTACTCTATCATGTTTAGATTTCTTCTCTTATATTTTCTACTTAGTCACTAATTCAACAATCTGTAAGGACAAACTGAACAATTGCGAGTGACTCTAAATTTCTCTACCCTCTCAATTACCCACATCTAATAAATCATAAAAACTCCTAACATCTTATACTGATATTTGTCATCCTCTCCTTCTCCATCTTACCACAGAGCAGGTACCCCATACATATTTACTGATGAATGAGTAGAACAAGAATGAGCAAATTAATGATGATTACAACAGTTTCTGATTTTATTTAGTTCATGTTTAACAAATGAAGAGCAACAAATAGGTGCAATGCATGCTATATTTCAGGAGAGCTGGGACTCATGGAAGTCATTCTGAAGAATGAAGTCTAACAAAGAAATACATTTATTTGGTCACTTATAATCTACTTAGCTTCTACTAATCTATTCAGATTGAGTAGCATGGGAAACATGGATAGAGATGAAAGAAAATTCACTGATTTCTGCAAAGATCATTTTGCTTTTTCTATACCCCAGGTAGTCATAGCTGCTTAGATGTACTTGAATGAAATTTTCCTAGAAGATTTTAGGTCTATTTTTTTTTTTTAATTAATGACTCACAAAGAAAGAACTAGACATAATATTTAGTCACAAATCATGAAACACAAGGCTTTAATTAACTAACAGTATACATTATGTATAAAGTTTTACATGAACTCAAATTAATCTTATCTTGTAGTAAAATATAGGATGTACAAACATACTTTTAAAACATAATTTTAAAAAAAGGTAAAAGATTCAGTCACAGTCTTCTGTGAAGTGCACTACAATTCTGAACTGATCTCTGTTATGTGGGAATGCTCAGAAATGAAAAGGATTTTCTAAGAATCTTTACTACATTTATTTGTTCCAAAACAGACAAACCAGGCCCTTATAATAATAGTAAAAATCATGATTCAACTCTTCTAAATATTTTCTATGTTAAAAAAATCCTTGGGGATTTAGAAATTTTCTTCCTTTGTAGTATAAATTAATTTTAGTAGGAAATGATCAAGTTTCAAGCAGTATTTCTTGGCTCTTTTAAAAAATTTGTATCCATTAAAGTTTCTTTCTAGGGTTAATTAGTCTAAAGTTATGAAGCCTATTAAATAATAACCTTGTTTACTCTCTAATTACCAGATATGATTCAGTAAATAGTGAAGAAGCAAATACATTTAAATCTCATTTTGAAGTTAAACATACAAATTATCTTTAGTGAATTGGTCAAAGAGCTCAAACAATACCTTTATAATTTCATAAAGAAAAGGCTACGAAATTTTTAAACAACAATAGGAAATCATAACTATTTTTTCCCGTCATGATAACTTCTCATCCTTGATTTTTTTAACTCTAAGTCTTTATTCACTTTGCATTGAATTGAATACGAGTGAGCGAAGTTTGAGGGAAATTCAATAATGCTCGGGCCTCCCTGGTGACACAAGGGGTTAAGTCACAGCAATATGAAGCTGTTGTAGCCACTGCAGTACAAGTTCCATCCCCAGTCAGGGAGGGGACCCCATTGTGCAGCAGACCTCTCCTGCCTCCCTCTGCTCTCCTCAGCAGTGTACTTCACTCCATCTGCCTGTTCTGTTCCCCACTCTGTCTCTAGTGAATAGTCTCACCTTGCACATCCCTGACCTGTATCCCAATGTTGTTGGGTTACTTATAGAATTAATCTTCTTGGAAAAGATTAAAAAAAAATACTACTAATTCAAATTATACAATACCTTTATCATCTTTTCACTTTTTAAAAAGTATATTTAATGACTAACATTACATTTTTAACCTTGTGACCCCTCTAACTTGTTCTATTGAGTTCCAGCCTTTATAACAGTAGGGAAAGTCAATACTTCCACCAATGAAAACTGAAAATCCACTATGGGATGATGAATGACATTAAACTATATGTCATCTACATCTGCCCCTATCTCCCTTGCAATCAGTTAGTAACATTGAAGAGATTATTATGGTCTATAGTTATTTGTTTTGGAAAACAAAATATTTTAATATGTATTATATAATTGCTAAGTACGATAGCATTTATTTTATTAGCATTTATTTACTTATTTTATTGAACAACTTGAGCTCACCAATTTTTTCTTAGCTTTCTGGCTAAAGCATATACTCCACTATCATGTCTGCAGATGGTTCCTATTTTGTAAACAGCATTAGAAAAAACCCACAAAAGTTCTTATGTCCCAAGGTTGTGCTACTCTTAGCCTCTCTGGGGGTCATCAGATAGGGCAATGAGAGGAGTTATGCACTGTCATAGCCTGAACAAAATCTCATCAATCAGACAACAGGATTTCACTCTCTGGTGCATTCATTCCAGAGTGGAAACAAAGGAAAGAATCCCCAGACAAGCAATCTTGTTGAATTACTGTGTAAGATCAGGGGAACAAATGACAGTGTTTGTATCTCTAGTAAGCATTTTCCAACATGAATAAATTGTTCTCAGAAAAGACATTTTATTTGAAATTTTATCTCATAAACACAAGAGGTTCAAAGTAATAGCACATAAAACTTAAAAAAATCTAAAGTCAAGCTTTATTCTGTATACGAAGAAGTAAAAAAGTTCTCACCCTGAGAAGATCTTTTTCTGCTGTGTGTTAGCCTAGCATGCCCCTTCAACAATCCCAGATGAACACCACGCTGAAGCCAAGCTTTGCAGGGATTTGGATCTGAACTCTGTGATATCCTGTTAAGTCAATGGCATAGAATTCTGCTCCCTTCTCAAATAATCTCTTGGGAACCATTTTAAGGATGTTTAGCTGCACTTCCCCCACCACACACATACCAGCAACAAGAGTTTTAAAAAGACTAGACCAGAAATTTGGGGCCAGTAAATGAGTACACTTCTAAATTATTCTTACTTCCAGATATCTTTCTCCTTCAGACATCTTTTATGTCAAATGTACACATTTATATTGTTAGGCTGGGTAGTAAGGAAAGTAGATATATTGTGAATAAAGGATGATCTTCTATGTCAGATTATACCTCGTATGGGGTAGCAGAATATTGGCCACAACTGGCTGAAATTCTCACGATATAAGATCTGGTTCAAAGTTTCCCAGATCTTGATATTAGGTGTGACAGAATTTCAGTGAACAGATACATATCCTCTAACCACATAAGTAATGGATATTCAATCCAAATATAAAGGAGTCATCATGCTAGTAAATATTAGGGTGTTGGGGTCCTGGTGGTAAGAATGTGTTAAAGTAATATTTGTAGAGGTTTGAACCTATAAGCTCCAGAATAGATGCAAATATATAAACCCACATTATGTCAACAAATATAATTTGGAGGAAAAAAGAAACTTTCAGTGGTTATTTTAATATCAGATAAAACAAATCCAAAGAAATATCATTAAGTGTAAAAGGGGCATTTGATAATTATAGAAGAAATATCATTAAGTGTAAAAAGAAGCATTTTATATTTATAGAAGAATGGAACATAGTAATCAAAAGTATGTATAAAACAAGTAACATAACTTCAAGGTATATGAAGAGAAATGGAAAGAACTAAAGGGGAAAATAAATCATCCTACAGTCACAGTTGGAGATTTTAACACCCTGTCAATGATCACACACACACGCACACACACACAAATTAGTAAAGATGTAGATAATCTAAACAACAACATCAATCTCCTTTACCTAACTAACCTGTATTCAGCAAGTGCAAAATAAACAATCTTCCCAAGTATATAGAATATATTCAGCAAAACAGACATGTATGGTGATCGATAAAACAAATCCCAAATGTAAAAGAAATAAGATCATAAAGGTGAGTTATCTTGTCACGTGGAATATGATTAGAAAAATATTAGTCACTTAAATTGCTTAACTTAATTACTTATGATATGTAATTATGAAGAAAATAACCTCATAATAATATGATGATCTACTCTGATATACCCAAGTATTCACAGATTAGAGCTGAAAAAAAAAAATCAGAGGTTAAACAAAGACTGGGATTTTACTTCTAAGCGTCTTTAAAATATTTAGATATATGTCATCAGTCAACTAGTTATTGAAATTATTTTTCAGAGGTGTTTTTAAGAACTTATAAAACAGAATATGGAGAAAAAAGAGAAAAGAATATGAATGCAAATAATTATGAAGTGTAGTATCTATTTGCTACATTTAAAAAAACACTTTAATTCTGTAAAACTCATTAATCTGTCTTTGGTACCAGTATTTTACGTTAATTGTACCTATTTGTAAATCTAATTGTCAATATTGAAAAGAAACCTCTGTTAAATATGTATGATAACACGTACAATAAAAAGACAAAGCTTTTGTAAAATAATTGATTCCACAATATAAGTAACAGAACAAATTGCAACATGACCAACAACAACAATTTCAGTTTAATTCTTGGTGTGAAAAGCAGAAAGTTTTAAAAAATAAAGTTAAAGACCAAATATTTATTTTTTTATTATATAATAAAGGAATATTTTTGTATTATGTAATTTAATTGAATAATTTGTCATTTTAAATCTAGCTAGAAGAAAACTTTATATAATTATTTGATAATTAAAACAAAAACCCTTTATGTACATGTAAGACATTATACCAAGAATGAGAGATATAAACATGTTTTCCTTTCTAGTAAAGTTTATATTCTAGTGAAGAAGCAAGAAAGTAGAAAGAAAGCAAAATTAGTAATTATTTAATTACAGCAGTCCTATAAAAGTAAATGGTGTTATGAAAATGTAGTAGAGATTTTCCAACTGACAGAAAATGAACCTGAGTTCTGAAGAATAAAGTTAACTCATCAATAGAGTATTAGGTACAGGGAAGACTAAGTAAGGTTGTGAATCAGCAAGAGTAAAATGTGTTTGAAGGACTGGAAAAAAAGGCTATAAAATATAGCATTTAGAGAAAAGTATAGACTCCATGTAAAAGAAGACAAGGTTAGTCCAGATTGGTAAACAAAGTAAAGGACTTCTTTCCCTGCTAGGTGCAATGATGGTGATTTGAAGCCATCTGTTTCAGACTGGGAATATAAATGAAAAGAAATGGCAGATATTTGGGATTTGGAGAGTATAAGAAAGAACTGTGTCAACAATGATTTCCAGGTGTCTAGTAAGCAACTAAATGAATGGTGATATCACTCACTGAGATAGAAAATGAAAAAAAAAATCTGTGGAAAAATTACAGAATATTTATTGAGACTTCCTGAGTTTGAGTGCAGAAGCTATGAGATATTTAAAGAAGAATTTAGTTAGGAATATAGCTCGATATAGAGTGGGCATCAGAGAAATGTTTTGGTTTTGAGGTACACGTTTGAGGACCAATAACCCACAATGACAATGGAGTCTGTGGCTGAATGACAACATGAAGAGTAAGAAGAGAATTGGTATAAATCTTCCACCTGAGGCTCAGGGAACTCCAACACTTAAAGAATTAGAAAGATGAGAGTGAGAAAGCACAAGAAATCCAGGGATGAGGACAGGAGCCAATATTGTGCAGTGTAGTGGAGGGCCAGAAAAAAAAGTCTCAATAAAAGGAACAATTAACATGCAATATCCCAGAGAAGTATATTTCCATTTCATGGAAAATGAAGATTCAAAAATTGTACTGCATTATTAATATAGATCACTTTCAGTCTTACAAGGAATCATTTTTGGTAGAGGTTTGAAGTCTGAAAGAAATTAGACCCTGAGCAGAAAGACAAGTCATAGAAAATGAGGAAACTGAAACAGCTTTTCTAGATAGCTGTTGACATAAAATTTGGCTGTAACATAGGAAGAAGGAGAAAGTAGGTGGCAGTTAAAAGAGTGAAGGAAAGTAGGGTTAGGGAAATACAATTTTTAAGATGGGAGAATTCTGAAGACAGTGATGATGGCAAAGAGCCAGTTCAGAGGCAAAAGTTATAGACATAAGGGAGTGTAAATTTCCTGAGACAGTGAAAAAAGCTAGGGCTAGGACTGATATGTTATTTAAGTTTCAAGAGGTAGTCCAAAGACAACAAAGACAACAAGAGGTAATCAAAGACAACATTTTAGAAGAGGTTTTCTCTTAGATTTATTAAAATAATCTGGTATTTTGCTGAGCATAAAATTTATAAGGCAGTTAATTTTGATGTTGAAAAGCTTTACTGTCAAATTCTGTGTGTGTGATTAAGTCTTCTGTATTTAAAATTTATGCCCCAGTTAATGAAAAGTTATATATATTTTATCTACTCAGCAAAGACTATTTTAAAGGGAAATGTTAACGTAACAAGCAAATTTGTTTCAAGCAAGTACACAAGTGAAACAGATGAACAAAACACATATTACAATTTACTTCAGAGGTTTTTTTTCATTTTTTATTTCATAGGTTTACTTGAAAGATTTCTCCTCAGATAAATGGAATATATTTTACATTTTGCTGGCATACACCTAATAACATATGAAAGATATTACTAGAGTTATCTGTCCGATTTTAAGATATATTCAATGAAGAAGCTTTCAACGTAAAGCCTTCCTCATTAATAGTTTTTGTGATGATTTAAATTAAAAATTCAGACTTCAAAACAAACACTCTTAGCCTACTGACAATGTAAGCAAATGTCCTCAAAGAGAAAAGTAGATTAGAAAATGCCTTGCTGGGTTTTTAGCCTTAACAGAGGACTAGGTAGGTGATCCTGGTTATAGCCACAAGACCATGGCAGAATGTTCTAACAGTAAGAATACACAAAACGCCAGCTACATTTGTTCACACAACTGTTAGAGAAGCAGATATTATTCACTCTAATCAAGCTGTTAGCCAGTTCAATCAATGGATTAGCCAGAATCTGTAAAGCATAATTTAAAATTACAGTATATCTACTGTCAATCTTCTTCCTTATCAAGGGAGGATGTAGATAGCACTTACTCCCAGTTTTTACTAACTTTTGAATGTAAAGAAGTTATAGTTTCTTTTCTTCCTTTTTTTTAAATAAGAAAAGGCTTAAAGGGCCTCCCTGGTGGCAGAGCAGGTTGCTCACTGCATTCAGGGCACAGCAGCCTAAGTTAGATTCCTCAGCCAGAGAGGGGACACACATGGCACAGCAGACCTCTCCTGCCTCACCCGCTGCGCCCCTCAGCAGTGGATTTCAGTAGATGTCTGTTCTGCTTCCCATTCTGTCTCTGCTGAATCCTCTCACCTCCCATGACTCTGGCCTGTACCCTAGGTCTTGTATGCATAAATAAATAAATCTTTAAAAAAAAAAAGAAAATGCTTAAAATTTGAATATTTTCACCAGTCATTGAATGCAGAATTACTTAACAAAATTAGATGAATTATGAATGAAGTTACATGTAGTTCCTGTAAATCTGTATTAACCTCATGTTCTGGGAACATGTAACAGGTAAGAGTCCAGAGTCCTTTCACAGGACAAGAGGAAAGAATGTCTCATAAAATTGTCCACATAATACCTAAAAATTGCAGTATGGAACAAGCTAGAGCACATAGATAAACACATGAGCTATTTTTTGAACACCACAGAGAGGAGTTGACATGCAGATTGTGTACCAACAGTTCTATTCAGTGTCTAATTACATCTTTAATTCAAAATTATGGGAGGGCAAGTAACAACAGCATCAAAATTCTTGTAACAAAGTCTACATAATCTATTTGATGTTGTTGGAAAAACAACATATGTTTCAGGTAATTGCTAAAACCTCAAAGGATATTCTCCCAATTACTGAGAGTGAAACCAAATGCTACAAACATAACCACTACCTGTAGTACTGTTTGTGCTGCGGGTACAGATCCACAGCAGTGGTGTTGGGAGTTAAGCAGTCATTGAAACGTAAAAGCATAGCTCTGATCATGAGTGTATATTTTTGAATAATTGGGTATGTCAGACATTAGGAGACAGCTCTCAACATTTTAAAGAAAAAATTATCCTGTTCCCTCTTATTATCAACAGCTAAATTTCAGGCTCATGTTCAATATGAGTCAGATAGTCTTCTCCAAAGCTCAAATTTCTTCTCTTACCACACCATATTCTATGCCATATTCAAACTTCTCCAGGAGTGGCATAAATTATACCACCTTTTTCTGGAGCAAAAGGCAACCATGTAGAGATGATCCCTGAAACCTGACTCCTGCTTACAGACCTCAGCAAAACTAAGACTGAAAGTGAGAGGTGAAAATAGAGACAAAGAATTTTATAAACTACCCAAGGTTGTGGTCGTCAGATGCATAAGATTATAGGAACCAAATAGTGCCAACTTGCAAATTGAGATGACTCATTTGGATTATTCATAAGTGCAATTTTTACTGAGTACATGGTAGGCACCAAGTATGTTTCCTTGCTTCAGAATCAGGGCTTAAAAATCATCTGAAATTTTAATAAGAATCAATATAAAGCTATGGAAAGTAAAATCCTGATAAATGAAGCTAACTCAAAACCTCACTGAAATTGAAAAATATTTTCCTAATTAAAAATGTGTCACAAAAGAGTAGAAGTCAAATTAACTAGAGTGTCATCTTAGAGGAAAAAATTAAAATATTAGAGGTATACAATATATAAGGAAAATTAAAAATGGAAAGTTTCATGGTAAAAATTTCCCTCTGTGTCTCTCACAATCTCTACATAAGAGGCTTTTTAAGGTTAATGTCCACTATTAGTAATCTATTCAGAAATAGTCCTAGTTTGTCAATCAATTCTTTAAAATCACCATTTTTAGAATTCTGGATTCATGAAATGAGTAATCCATAGACTCTGAAGGAATCTATACTAAGAGCAGCAAACTCTTATTAGAGTGTAGGCATTTCTATTCTCAAAGGAGTGAAAAACAAAACAAAACAAAACACTATTTACTTAGAATGTAATACATTCCAGGAAGATTCAATGGACTATTCACATATAGGCTATATAATTCTCACCAAAGTACTTATAAGCATTATTTTCATATTACAAACAGGAAAATCAAAATAAGAGGGATTAAATTATATCTCAAAACTTACACAATATAAATGGTGTGGTTGAGAATTAAACCTTGTTCTACATAATTCCAAAGTCCATGCCTTTTGTATTTCACTGCAAACTGATGAAATGTCATTTTGCTCTATAAATCAGATTCTGATTAGTTTGCATATGGTATTCCACTTCTTCATGGCCTACTCACTCATGCTCTGTGGACTGATAAAATCAAAAGTCTAACTCATTAAAATCAGACTTGAACTAGACCCAGGGTTGCCTGTTGGAAAAATCTAACAGTAAGGCTTCTAGCATCTGTGGCTAGAAGCCAAATAGCTGCCTCTTCATTTGACCTGTATCTAGATAGAATCAATCAGGTCATTTGTCACTAATTAATATGTGCTGAAACAATGTGCTAAACATTCAGGGTTCACAACCTTTTCATTCTGTATGTCTCAGGGATATCAGATTATAGTCACCTCTTGATTAAGCTGGATGGATAAGTTAACCTTTGAGCTATATCCTGACACATGAAAAAGAATGGCTTTGATAAGTAATGGAGCTGGGAAGAAAGGAATTTTTTAATCTAAAAAGAACAAATGGATATAAGAAAAGCACTTAAACACTTCTTATACAAGGATCTTCAGGATACAGCAACCTTAGTAAATGAATAACCATTAAATAAAGATGTGAAGATGGCACCATGTTAAAGAATGCTGTAGCCTGATCTCTGGCCCCTGATTGCTGAAATGGCTGCTATTTGCACTTAAGAGCATCATCACCCTGGCCTATTCATCTGTTCTTTCTTGGAGAACATTCAAGATGACCACAAGGGCACTTACTAGGTGTCACGAGTGCTGAAAATTAGGGGGATTTGGACTTCTACGGGCAAGAGCACTCCAAAAATGTTTAACACTTAAGAAAGCATAATCAGGGGTCTCCCTGGTGACACAAGGGGTTAAGTCTCAGCACTATGAAGCTATCCACAGTCATTGCAGCACAAGTTCAATCCCTGGCAAGGAAGCCGACTCACATGGCACCTTAGACCTCTCCAATCTCGCCTACTGCTACCCTCAGCAGTGTATTTCAGTGGATCTGCCTCTTCTGCTCCCTAATCTGGTGAATACTCTCAAACTGCTTCCCTTCACTTCTGGTCTGTACCCCAGTTCTTGTATGCATGAATAAATAAATCTTTTTAAAAAAGAAAGAAAGCATAATCATAGAGAAAAAAAAAAAAAACAGCTACCTTCACATATGTTGAGTTAGAAATTAAGGTGGAAGAAATAAATGGTGGAAGATGTAGCTTGTATATAAGGACAACTTTAATTAAGATGAATGCAAACTAAGTGTTATAGATGGCAATTTAGAAACTGCTGTACTTTGTTAATGAAACCATTGTAGAGTTGAGATCTGAAGGACAATTGTTTTCTTGTATTTTTCTTGGTGTGTAAAGTCAGAACTTATTTACCTCTGAAAATATTAAACGACTGAGATACCTGGTAAGATTTAATCCGGGGCACAGATGTTTACATGAAGGATTTGAAGCTACAAGAATTCTATATTTTGATAAGGATTTCACCAACAAATGCACTATAGTGCTTATCTACATACATATGTAGGAGTAGCTATAGTGGACATACATTTAAAGAGTTGTGAACCTGTACCTCTGAATTATATAGTGTAAGCCAATGTTTCCTCACTTAAAAAAATAGAAATAGTACAACAGAAAACAAAATGAAAAATTTTGTAAACTTACTAAAGCATTATGAGCCATGTTGTTTTAGGTAAATAAGCAGTTACCTCTAAAGCCAGAATGAGAAATTAAGTATAGACTTGACATAGCTATTTTCAGACATTATGCTAAGATCACAAGCTCTTCAAACTACAAATAACTGATGAATATAAATGTCTGAATCCTTACCAAACTTTATTTTTCCCTCCATATCATTCATTGTGCTCTAATTATCATTATACTTTTGATTATCTGCTGAACCCATCCTTCTTATAACTAATCTTGGCAAAATCATGTTCTGATTTCCCTGAATCTAAACTTTGGCAGCTCAGGATTTTCAGGAAAATATCATGGAACAGTGTTAATTGATATCACTATGAATTTATATTACATCTTGTCTCCAGCTCAGGAAAAATACATTTTATTTTAATTCTTTCAAAGGTATATCTCCACTATGCCATCTCTCCTGAATCCATCCTTTAGCTCTTCCTCTATGAGTTTCTTTTTGCTGAGTTCATCACAAATAAAAATAAGTCTCTTCTATATTGACAAATTCCCTTGCCTCTTTTAACTACTAGGTATTTCTTTTTTTTTTCAAGTTCAAAATTTCTAAGTAAATATCATAAGATCTAAATTATAATAAACTCAAGTACAGACAAATATAATCCATAATGATAGAAATTATAACATGGATTACCTGTAGGTAGAAACTATAGGGAAGAGTGACTGGAATGGGATGTGAGAAAACTGGGGTGATGCAAGATATTCTATATATTGAGTAGGTTGTGGGTTACACTGCTAAATACATCAGTCAAAAGTGATTGAAAAATTAAATGTTAAATATAAAGTATTCTTTAAACATATTTGGAAAGTAAAGCCTGTGTACTGAAACTTCTTTCACCAAACTACTCTCATACTTTAATTTCTAATTAACATTTTCATCACAGTATTTTTTGTAGTTATTTTTCCAAAGATAACCAGTGACCTCATATTTAAAAACCTATTAATTAGCAAAACTATTCACCTTTTCAGAAAGGATTACTCTTGATAGAGTTTTTATTCCTTTTAATGATAAAATGGCTTCCTAAAATGCAGAATACATACTATATCATTCCAAAGGCATCCAATACAATGAAATTATTTGTATTTATGTGCTTAGAGTTAGGCAGGATAAATTATTAAGAAAAAACTAGACTTTTCATTTGAAGACACTGTACTCTCTTTGTAGTTTAAGATTTTCCTGTCTTGAGTAAACAAAAGTCACTTACATATGTTGGCTAAATACAAGAAGTTTTCCTTTTTTCTCACTATTTTTTTATAACTAAAATCTCTGTTTATAGAAATTTTATGTTTTGGAACAAGAACATTGTGTACAATATGAACAATGCTAACTTATTAAATATTTTCAATTATCATTCATTATATTGCCTTTTATAGAGCCAAATATTCCCTTAAGTAGAAGCTTTCAGTGAAAATTTTGGTTGAAAAGTCTGAATTTACTAATTTATAGTAATATAGTTAGAAAAGAGAAATGCATGTATTTAAAACATGACTGTCCATGTTCTAAGCATGACTTGAACTGATATGGAGGTTGACACATAACTCTTAAGTGCAACAACTACTTCCCAGGCACTAAATGTGATAAAACAAGTTGCACATTTTATTAGATTATTTAATCTTGTTGGTAGTGAATAAAATATATGCACATTTTAAAACCTTCCTTATGAAGAATGCAAATTTTATAAATTGTCAATCATCCAGATAAAGTAACTTGCAGTCTCTGGGAAACTACTTTTCCTTCCATTGACTAAGTGGCTTCAGGGAAAATACTTCAGTAATAAAACAAAATCTGCTAAATTTCTAAACAGCTTTATTGCATCTCTAAATCCATGGCCTCAATATTCCACAGTTGCATATTATAACACATTCACTATGAAAAATATAGTAGACATCTGTGTTATCTCTCAAAGTCAAGATAGGATTTTTTTAGAGCAATTGCAAATTTATACTTTTCAAGAGAATGAGTCTAGTCTTGTGATGCAGGTGGTAACTGTTGAATAATCCTTTTTTTTTTTCTCAAAACCCTAAAAACTTTCAATTCTTGTAAAATGAAAATTAAATAAAATTAACAGGAGAGTTTTTTTTTATCAAAATGCTTTAAGAAAGTATGGCAAGTTGTTCACTGTTGGAAATTTCTGTTTCTTTAAAGTTGTATAACCTATAGGTTGCTATACCTACCTTCTTAGCACATAGATTTACGGGACATATATATAGACAAAGTAAGAAAACCTATTTGTGTAGATAAAAATTCCATCATGGCAGGCAGTAAAATGTCTGCAAGAGAGCCAGTATTAAAGAAACAACCACTATAATGGTTGCTGCCCAAAATTATGTTTTGCTGACACAGTAGAACTAGTACTGATGTAGGTAAAATTATTATTGAAACTCAAATACTGGGGTCCTCCTTTTGGGTATACAGGTTTTAATCAGAATTATCAAGTGAAATATGACTTTCACATGACTGATAAATGATTTTGTGGAAGATCTGAAACAAAATAAAGTTAACATATTATATCTTTTAGGTAGTATGTCAGTTATGAAACAGTAGATTTTTAAAACAATATCCAAGATACAGCATTAATATGGTCATGCTGACACTTTATTTTTCTAGTATACACGGATGTGATCACTCTCAATTTTCGTGAAATTTAGAGTTCACACTAATATTCAGTGAAATCTTAGAAAAGTGCCTGGATAAGAAGACTGCATAAAACAGATGGGAAGGTTAGGTCAGCAAAATAGCATTTTGAACAAAATGCAATACATGCTCTGTAATTACCTATTTTATATAAAGCTACCCAGGCTTTAAGCAATGATTTTGAAATGACTGTCAATGGTCAATCATGTTTTCAGAGTAATACTGAATAAAAAACATTATAGACTTTTATTAGCTTTATGTCACAATTACTTTGTATGAGTAATGAACACCTGAATAAAGGTTTTTCCCACACTACTATTCATATTCATGGATGGAAAATGTAATTTTTTTAAAGTTATTTTACACTGTCAAATACAGGTCTTTTGATATATACAAACTACAATTGTAAACTGGACTATCATAACTTAAGAGGTGACACTAGATTTGGTGACACCAGAAAGTCAGATAGTTGTTATATTTATACAGGTATATTACCTTTCATAAAATGAAATTGCTATATATAATATATAATCAGGATCTTTGGGAGACATATCAGTATTAGTGTCCTCCAAACAGTAGTTCTTTGTCTCTCTTATGTTCCCTTTGCCTATCTCTTGGTAAATCTATGTACTACCTCCTCAAAGGACCTAAGTGCCAAGGAAGCAAAGTATAAAAATATTACCTATACTGGTTTTAATATCTGTCTTAATGATAAATAATTATTTGATGACTGCTTAATGAAATGCATTCATTAATTAACCAAACTGCCATTGTAATTTGGCTACCAACATCTAACTTTTCATAAACCATTGATTAAAATGAGATTATTTACTATTCATTTGATTCCAGAAATATTTTTTAAACATCTTTTAAAAAGATTTATTTATTTATGCATACAAAACTGATACAGGCCAGAGGTGTGGGAGCTGAGAGGATTCACCAGAGACAGAGTGGGGAACAGAACTGGCGGATCTACTGAAATACATTGCTGTGGGGAGCAGTGGGTGAGATAGGAGAGGTCTGCTGCACCCTGTGGGTCACCTTCCTAGCCAGGGATTGAACTTGCACCGCAGGACTGCAGACGCTTTCACAGTAAAGTGTTTAAACCCTTGTGTCACTCTGGAGGCCCCTGATTCCAGAAATATTTGACATGAATATTTGACTGTTGATATAAAATGTCATACTCAGAATATCATTTTTGACTCTGTTTTCTCTGGATTATTGAAATTCTCAAGTAACTCCCTTCCTTTGAAAATAACTAAACCATATAGAGTGTGCATGTAATAATAAATTTGTGTGTGACTGTGTCATGTAATAACACAGTGTGACTGTACATGTAATAAATTTGTAGCAAGGTTGGAGTTAACCAGCACTCATACACATAGGAGAGCATATCTACAATATTAAATGGTCTCCAGAGCCTGGAATAGTACTTTCTATACAGTAGTTACTCATAAATATTTACTTACTTGATGAATATATCTATTTTTATTCCAAATCAAAATAGGAGCTGTTGGGGCAGGAGAGAAAACAATGAACTATGAACTAAGAGTCAGATTAAATGGTTTTAGTCATTTCTTTGTTTCCACTTATCATAAGATAGTCATTATCTCCCCGAATTATTATCTCTAGGCTCCATACCATTTTTATTGCTTGGAATGTTTTCTCACTTGATTACTGCTACCATAAAGTCATTTTATACATGCATATTATTTTTTCATAAAATGAAATGCTATATATAATATATAATCAAAGATCTTTTGGAAGACATACCAGTATTACTATCCCCCAAAACAGTTATTCTTTGTCTTATGTTTCCTTTGCCTACCTCTTTGTAAATTTATATGCCACCTTCTCAAGGGACATAAGTGCCAAGAAAGCGTAGTATAAAAATATTACTTATACAAGTTTCAAATAAAAAACCCACTTCTTCACATAACTCTGGTTTAATCTTAGTGACCATTATCTCTTCCTTTCTACACTTACAAGTTTTTCAATTCACTGCTCATTTTATTTAATTTTACATGAACTATGAGCGACTGATATTACTATTGAATTACTTAACATAGTTCCCCCCAACCTGTCAACAAATCCAGAAGTCTCAAACTTGTAGTCAAATTTGTCTCATATATATGTTTTATTTGATCTTTATAAAATCTCACTGTTCAGCTAGCTACAGATATTAATGTAAGATTGTATGAGAAAAATTTAACAGTTTTCTGGCTTCTCTAGGACAATACAAGATCTAGTCAAATTGGGCATACTTGCCAGCAGTGAACAGAGGTGAATAACTACTGGTCCTTTTGTCCAAGCACATATTTCTGTAAATCACATATTTCTGCACGATGTTCTCTGCCTGAAGTCTGTGCAATATGTGAGATTTTAACCCCTACACAACACTCCATGCTAATATATGTACCCGATCTGTCTCCCTGCAAACATCCTCAAAGTCTCTACAATGATCTGAGGTCTCATCCTAAATATCACATAGCCATTTTATACCAAGATGTTTACTTTTTGCAAGAACTATCTCAATTGTTTTCTATAAATCAGTGAAATGGGATTCAATGAAAAATGATGTTAAACCCATTCATTCTTTAATTACTATCTTCACTATTGGTATATTGGAAAATCAGAAATTGAAAAGCTATTTAGACTTATCCCTTAAAGTCTCTAGATACAGAGATTGATTTCTCAAGTTCTGTAAAATTTGTTTCCCTCAGGAATCCACTTTGGTGAAATGATGCCCCTCTCTCTGTGAGGGTAACCATCCTTAAGATGAACAGAAACCCAGGAGACGATTCCTTAACTTTGACTACATATTCCAGGGGACAGAGTCACTTTACAGTCAACAGCAAAAGAGTTGTTTTAAAGCCCAAATTCACTTTCATGGAACTTGCAAAATGGCACTTTGTATCATTTAAATGTTCTAAGAGTTGATTGGTGAAATGTTTTGGCACCAGAAAGTCTGGCATGCAGCCCTCAAGACAAGCAGCACTTTGACCTATATCCCACTTGACTTTTTCTATTAGAAGCACTATATGTGAGAGAAACAGGAAATCTGTACAGCACTTTTAAAGCAAGTGTGGTGAATTATAAATTAATGAGGGTTTAGTATGGGAAGGGAATAACATCTGCAGAAGAGCGGATTTCATAAAGACAAAAAGGAAAAAAGGTTTCCCTTAATAAAACATAACCCTTCTGCATGCACAATCAATTCTCAATTAGTCATACCAGAGAGAGTATCCACCACAAACTGTCAAAACTGCTTCACTCAATTGCTTCCTTCCCCCACACTGTTCTCTCATTTTGCCTCCTCTCACTTAAGCTATTCCTTGCATTAATATTTCCAACAATTCTCTTCCATCTCTTTTTGCCATCAAAAAAATCCAATTTTTTTTTTTTAATTTCAATGAAACCTCTACTGCATGATACAGCTTTTCCTCCCACCATTTCCTGCCCTTTCTCTGACCAAGCCTAAAACTCAATCAATCAGAGTGATTAAGAAGCCAGAAGAAACAGAAACTCAGAGGAGAAATGATTTCCCTAGGAAGTTCTCCAATTCCTTCTTTGTCACTATTTACTGCGTATACAATAGAATTGTTATCTTGGAAATTAAAACAGATTACAAGGATATTTTTGGAATAACTAAAATTAAATTCAATAATTATGGATTGAGACCTTACTATATGCAAAGGCATTTATTAGGTATCACAGGATAATTAACTCCCTGCCCTACAAGGGTTATAATCTAACTGAAAGGGGAAATAGAAGACACTTTTGCAAATAACTGTGACATACAACAAGGCTTGGATCATGGTAGCACTCTCAATTTATTACACACATGAAGTAGGCATGGGCCATTCCATAATTGCTTCAGAAGACAATAACTGAGTATTCACTATCAGATGCTGTGTAAAACCCAGAGAACACCAAGATGAGCAAGGTAATATTGCATCTTCACATTCTGCTAGGAAAGCATGCAAAGAGCATCATGATTAAAACAGTCATTTCAGAATAGAAAACAGGACTACATGGGCACAAAGGGAAGGGTTTTCTCTCTGCACGGGAATGGGCAGCATTGCCAATAAAAATTCTCACATAGAAGAGCTATATCTTGAAGGGCAAGAAAAGAAGGGCATTTCACTCTAAAGCACCAGCAGGGAGGTGCAGAAGCTAGGAAACATGAGAAAATATTATGAATTCTGGGAGAGTTCATAAATCTTAATGATAAATGTACTCACAGGACCTGGCCAGGGAAATGCTAAGAAATGAAACAAGGAAAAAATATAATCATGGAAAAAAATACCTTACCAATACGTATGTGTTAAGCATAGTGCCCAGTAAATAATAGGTGCTAAATTTCCACGTGAATTCATAATTGAATACTGAGATTGGCCTTAATCCTAAGAGTTCTGAATATTTACAGAAGGATTTGCATTTGGGAAAAAGTCTCCATCCAAGAGGTGAATATAATAGTTGGGTTGGAGGAGTTGAGATTAATGACAGAGAGACCAGACAGGATATTTTTTATAAGTATGGAAGATAACAAGAGTGCCCAGTAAAGGGACAGCTGGAAAACTAGAACAGAGTTATTTCATAGATGAAATAGTTTGTTGAATAACTCGTATGAAGTGGTATAAGAGAGCTCAAATGTGAAGATATTTGCAAGTTTTTAATTTAGATAAAACAGTAGTTGGTGGTACCCTACATCTAAACTGAAAATACAATTACGAAAGCAGGTTAATATTTAATACCGCCTTAGGGGCCTCCCTGGTGGCGCAGTGGGTTAAGCAACAACCTATGAAGCAAACCGCAGCCACTGCAGCACGAGTTCGATCCCTGCTGCCGGCCAGGGAG
>JAGFMF010011942.1:4248177-4293760 GCA_019455555.1 Galemys pyrenaicus | reverse complement strand
GCTCCCCGCTCTCTGTGGTGAATCCTCTCACCCCCCACACCTCTGGCCTGTACCCCAGTGCTTGTATGCATAAATAAATAAATCTTTTAAAAAAAAATATTTAATACCGCCTTAGCTTACACATTCCCAGAAGAAAGTCCTTATGTATATATAAGAAATACACTTTATAAGTAAATATATTTATTTAGATGATTTTTTAAAAATAAATGATTAAATATCTAGTCAACCATTCCAACAAACTAGGAACTAACATTTTTGAGCAGGTAGTTGTGCATAAGAAAAACGTCAATAGCTTAATCAAAGAGATACAAGGAAAACCTTTTAAAATAGAAGGAAAAACTACTTAATGATATTTAACATTTCTGGCATGCTTAATGATATTTAACATTTCTCTACATGGTAGAGTACAACCCTGCCTTATTCCACATCTGCCTGGCTTTCTCACAAAAGTCAGTGACACACCCAGATTTACTAAACAGTGAAGAAAATGGCCCTTGCTTAAAGTAGCAGCATAGAACTACTAAACTCAAGGTGTTTTCCAGAGAAAGTAACCTTAACCTTGAACTCAGTACTGTTAAATAGAAACCAAGCAGTTGATTGAAGTAATTTTTAAGACTGAATGGTGATTTACAATTCATCCTTTCCTGGAAATTTTATCTGAATATTAGTAAGTTCCTTAGTTGCAGATCCTAGGCTACACTGTCACTTTCACTACAAAGATTTTTTTTCTGTGTTGCATGTAAATAAAGATATAGTATATGGGTCTAAGAAACAGAATTTTTATCTTTATCTCTTTATAATAAATATGCTATTTAGGAGAGGTTTTTTTTTCCCCTTCAGTATAATGCCAAGAATCCTTTCATTCATTCAAGATACATTTATTGATTATAATTTTCTAAACACTGTGTTAGCTTTTGGAGATTAAAAAAGCCACTGCCACTAAGGTACTTTGAAATCCATGGAGGAGAAAGATGATTAATCCAATAATTAATTATAATCCAATGCCATAGGCATAGGCATAGTCATATGTCTCCATAGACAGTACTACAGAGGAGGGGCACCTAATCATGCAATTCTGGAAATGGATAAGGAATTTCTCAGTAGAGGTTCAAGTTACCTGAGTAAAAAGAGGTGGGGCATTCCAGGTAAAACAGAGAGCATATGGGAAGACATGGAGACACTAAACATTTTCCTCACTACCAGAAACAGTACTGATTCTTCTACACATCTTAACACCTAGCATTGATGACATCTCCCTGTTTTTGTGACTGCCAGTCACTGGTGCTGCCTGTAGCAGGGGACAGTGCCTCATGACGCACAATTTTTTTGGACTAATATCATCCCTAGCCTGATCTTAGTGGTTTTACTTAATTCAGTTATATCCTGATTTCCTCATTTTGCTAACATCATTTTAAAATTCTTCAAAAGTATATTTTATGCCCCAAAATACATGATTGGATCAAAAAGATGTAGTACATATATACAATGGAACACTATTCAGCAATCAAAAAAGAAACTAATGACATTCTCAGCAACATGGATGGAGCTAGGTTAAGAATTATGCTCAGTAAAATAAGTCAGAAGGAAAAAGACTTCACTTATAGGAGGAACATAGGGAGACCAAATAAGAGATCAAGTAAAAAAATAATTTAAAAAGCACAACAAAACAAAAAAGCCCAGACAACTAAAAATCATTGATATTCTGCAGGGAAGAGGGAGGGATAGGGATTGAGACAGGGACAGGAGAAGCACAAAAGACTATAGTGATGGTACACAGGCGAATTGGTAGTAGAAATTCTGTGGGGATGACATCTGAAAAAAGGAAGCAAACACTGTAAAAAAAAAAAAAAAGAAGAAGAAGAAGAAGAAAAATGAATGATGATGAAAATTTTTTAAAAAATGTATTTTGTAAGCAATATCAAGTTCATTGGTATAAGGTAGAGGAAAAACAAATAATGGGATCACAGTAGTAGTAACAACATTAGAACAAAGGTAAAGGTAATAATCCCAAATGACTAAAAAGGTCCCTGAAATCATCCAGGTATGATGGAATTCATAATGATCACCCTTAAGTCATCAAGAAAAATTTAAACTTTGCATGTTCTATTTCATAAAGCACATTACTTTCCAGTACTCTGATCATTTTTGAATGGTTAATTTTATAATATTGTGAGTAGACTAATAGACCTTTAGGTAAAGAGAAAACTTTCCTAACTGAAATTGCTCTTCCCTGAAGGCCACTGTAAGCAAAAGCTTTCACGTGTTTGACTTAGAAATAGTTTTATTTTAATATAAAATAGCTAAAAGTCTACCCATGGACTGACTCTATTGTGTTCACATTAAGAAGAAATTTATCACCTTTGTGTATTTGGATGAGTTGGACTGATACATAGCCACATGTAAAACATAAATTAGAACCCAAGGAATCCCAATGTACAACAGAAGTCTGGTAAGTCCTGTGACCTGGTGATGTACTCGGGGAGGAAGGCAACCATTACTTGGAGAGGCTACTTTATGTTACATATAGAGCACCTTCAGTGTGGTAAATCTGGGACAAGTATCCATGAAACAATTATTAGAATCTTTATTCATTCATTCATTCATTTAAAGGTAACATTGGTTTATAGCATTGTATATATATTATTTAGATGTACAGGGAAACACCCTTCAGCTGTTACCATACCTCCATCAAGGCACTGGAAATAGTATTTAGAAAGGAATAAATAGTACTCAGAAGGCAGTAAGATGTAGCTCACTTTTTGCTTTAGACAAGGAACTCTCATGCTTTGTTTGCTAATAAGAGATGTGAAAACACAATATAATAAACTAGTTTGGGTTTAAGTAGCATTATTTTTTATATTCATCATTTGGGAAAAGATGAGAAACCAATCCATTTAATAAACTGCACTATCACTGAGGTCTACAAACAATGCCAACATGCTCCTGGTGATTTTCCTCCTCTCTATCTCATTAGTTTCAACCCAGTAAAGTATTTGACAAATGTAAATCCTATAAGGCTTATTGGTTTGATTAACCTAATAAAGAAAAAAAGTCAGTCACTTTTCAACCTTCACCTGACATTGACATAAAGTCTTTATTTACATGGCACAGTTCCTGGGTTTTGTCATTTGAAATGGGGCAAGGGATTGCTAGTAGAATGAATAGGGTTGGAGTGCAATGGATTAATTAAGCAGCTCTTAGAAAAGTAACTGATTAATTGAACATTGAAGCCATCTAATCAAATAGTAGACACAAAAAATATGTTTCTTCAGAGATAAATTACACCCTGATTATCATATTCATTTATACACTTGAATTAACAATTTCTGTACTGCCAAAACTTTTCTAGCTGGAAATGGCCATATCCTACAGATTCTCTTTCATGTCATTCTAAAAATGCCTGGTAAACATGCCTGTATTCTTTCAAGACTTCAGTCATTTGTTTATTAAATATGCAAACTTTATGTTCACCAACAAAAGTGGAAAATCCCCTGAATTATCATTATCCGACACAACCTTCAGTCAGGCAAAGCATACAAGAGTACTGAAGATTTATGAACAAGAATCTAGGTTATACTGAATCCAGGATATAATTACAAAGAGAACAATGTATAATTGTGAAAATATTAATATGAAGAATACATCAACCTATGTATATATGAAAATATTTCTTTTGAAGTATAAAACATGTTTGTTTTTTTACGCTCTTACAGAAGACAGTTACTTTACAAATATGAAGCTTTAGTAATCTTAAAAAGTATGAATCTTAAATCAGGGTGAATGGAGGAAGAAAAATTCAGGGAGCCTAAACCGGTTCATTTGTACTCCTAGTCTTCCCTTTTGCTTAAACTGAGATCTCATTCCCCTCCCACCCCTGTTTCTGACACCCAGGCAGAATCCATTTGCCACAGCTGCACGACTGGATGAATAGCAAGAGTCTGCTCCCTGTGCCTGTAGATGCGCATCATCAAAAGGGGTCTGTCATCCTCTAGTCCAAAGGCAAGTTCCCTGCCAGCTTGGAGAAACAGAGCTTCATGGGGGAAGGGCAGGATATCCAGAGATAAGAAACATGGCCTTGTAAACATCTAAGCCCTGACAGCTTGGAATCCTAATGCAGAATCCTAAGAGTCCTAACTGGTTTCTCATGTCAATGACTTTCTTAC
Source organism: Galemys pyrenaicus (assembly GCA_019455555.1). NCBI lineage: Eukaryota > Metazoa > Chordata > Mammalia > Eulipotyphla > Talpidae > Galemys > Galemys pyrenaicus. The sequence goes on along the minus strand of JAGFMF010011942.1, from coordinate 4,289,597 downwards.
ATAAATTCAGGCTCTACCTAAGGGAGAGGTCTCTAGGACAGCAGTCCTGTGAATGCCTCTACTGCCACAGATGTCATGTGGAAAATTATATGACACCATGGTTACTCATCTCTCTAAGCTGGAATAAGTTAAAATGGCAATATCATGTTAGAGACAAGATGCTACAGAGCTGTTGACTGAAAAGAACAACATTCACAACATTCAAGGAAGTCACTGTATTACTGGAACTGTATTTTGAATGGCGACTAGAAAAATGCAAGCAATATTTTCTGTTAAGCTTAAAGGGATATCATCGGATCAGTCTCTAACTGATCAATAACTTTACATATATTTTATGTGTATATTTGTAATATATAGATATAGATGAGTTTCTTAAATTGGTCAAAAAGATAAGGTCTTTAAATACATGTGTATATCACATTTCTACCTTTCGAAGAATCCTAATATTGAAAGGTTTATGAACAAAAAGAAAAACTTGTAAAATACTGTGTGATATAAAGTTATTGTTCCATTAGTGACTGATCTGATGAAATTCCTTTAAGATAAAAGAAAAATGTAATTTGCTGTTTTTTACTCTCCATTACATATATATGAAAATTGCTTCAAATTGGAACTGAAATGCTTTCAGGAGTTTATTGAAATACAGTTCAGCTACAAATTCCCTTTTTATAAGTAACCTCTCTTCTAGAAAAGGTGTCCCCAGACCATTAGGGACTTCAGAGTCCCAAGTGCTTTTTAGTGTAGGTGATGGTGTCTATATATCAAAGGTTCATGTTAAACACATTCTAAATCACTAGAATCTAGAGATTTAAATATGTAAAATATAATCAAAATTCTAAAATACCTTTCTTCTCATGTTTTTGGACTATACTGTAGAAAATTTTAAAAAGAAAAATAAAGATCCTTTCATTCCTCTGTTGTGTTTACTGATAACAATGTTATGAAGAAAGAATGAACTCTGTTCCATGCCCAACACTAGCATTACTTGATAATAAAAGCACCACACTTGTCATAATTATATCAGAGTTCTCAGGATTATATTTGAGATATCATAAATATGTCCCTTTATACATAGGACAGGTGGTAACTTATTTTAAAAGTGTACTCAGTCTCTTTAAGATTATGCAATCCACTTTTGCACTAAAAGTAAAGTCCTTTTACATCGTTATCTCTTTGTTAATTCTTCCAATTTTTAAAGATACAAATTAACTGTTCATGCATGATTTAACTAACATTGCTGTATCTGAAGATGTAGCAACTGTGTGATAAATTTAGAATATGTCTTCAGTGTTGATTTTACCAAATTTTTGTTATTGTTGCTCTGACATCATTATAAATACTGTCACTATCTTTTAGACTAGGATAATGAAGTTTTCTTGAACAATTGGTTTTATATATCATACATCAAATAAACTGTTGATTATCTGTCAGATATGCTTGGAAAGTATGAGCAATTAAAAATTACATATGCATTTATAATTTCTTTTTAAGGAAGCTTTAAAAATTCTCCAAAAGGAAAAGTCATTGTTTGTATTTGTTAAAACAAAACAGATTGGTATCATTAATTATTAAGATATAAAACTGCATCTGTGAGGTTTACCTGATTGCTGAGAGAGAGAGAGAGAGAGAAGATCAGGAAGATAAAGAGAATGAGTATTTCTCAAATATACACAGAAACTAAAATGATATTACTTAGCATCTTGGTTCTAATTGTGAACACCTTGCAAACTAGAGGGTCCTGATTTAGCTAGTTGTGGCATTTTAAATAGGGTTTTCATTTTGAGAACAAACTTACAATGCATTTTGTGACCATTCTGAATTAATTTTATATTATGTTTGATCAATATTTTTGTTTACTTAGAGAAAATAAGTTGCAATATCATTGTAAATGTAACCACCCCTGTTTTGAATGCATTACAAAAAGCAGAATTTCTTATTCTTTGACAGATAAATCATGCTCATTTAAAGGTTAAGAAACTAGGGTGGTTTAGTTTTATTTAAAAGGTACAAAATTAGTTCTGTACTTAGACTGTAGTGTACAATTATCCCAGATTTTCTAGTTCAGTCTATGTTTGTGGCAGTGTAACAGCAGAGCTCCAAAACTGGGTGTGGATTAAGTGAAAGTAGGCTTAAACAAACATTTGATTTATCTGTATAATACTTTGAAGGTAAGAAAAAATTTGAGTTTACATTGATGAATGAAAGTTATAAGTGACCTGATTTGAAATTATTCATGTCAGCAAGTGTATACACAGAACCACTTGAAACTTGCCTACATCTCTTTGGAGGATCATTTAAAATAAAATTCTACAGTTGTCCACATTTATGTTTTAACACAAATTATTTTCTTTTTTAAAGATTTAATTACATATAAAAGAGCTGTGATATAGGCCAGAAGGGTGTGTGTGTGTGTGTGTGTGTATGAAGGGAAGGATGTGTGAGAGGATTGACCAGAGACAGAGTGGGGAGCAGAACAGGCAGATCTACTGAGATACACTGCTAAGGGTAGCAGTAGGCAAGAGAGCAAGAGAGGAGAGGTCTGCTGCGCTATGTAGGTTAGCTCCTTGGCCAGGATCAAATTTGTGCTGCAGTGGCTGCCAATATCTTTATAGTGCTGACACTTAACCCCTTGAGCCACCAGAGAAGCCCAACATAAACTATTTTAAAATATATATTTAGTATATTTCTTGGTTTAAAAAGTTTATTATTTTAGAGAAATCCCATGTCTGGCTATAATTAGCAAATTATTAAGTTCCATTACATGCCTTTTATTATTCAAAGTCTTCTTGATAGCCATGGTTGAATTAATTGGTTCCCAACATTATTTTTAGCTTTAAGAAAGCCCATTTAAACAACATGTTCCTCTCAGGAACACTACAACATGTACAGTGCAATTTTCAACATAGTAGAAGTAGATGGAACAGAGAGTAGTGAGCATGTTAGATTTGTAAGAAGCTGGGAAAAAAGGAAAGGAGCATGGAAAAAATACCTCTAAGAATCATGGTTGGACAATCCCCCCCCCCCACCCAGGATTATATACTTGCTCAAAATCAGTAATTACATGAATAATCAAATTATTATAATAATACAAATACTATATGAAACATTTTAATAGTATAATTGGTAGCTTAAAAAGTTGAATTTGCAAAATGGGAATAAAAAAAAAACACTTAGCTTGAAAGAACTCTTTTCATTAAGTAAGGTATATTTCTATCCCTCTTAGTAATGTCTTGATATATTAAATGACTCTCCCAACCTGAGAACATGGAATCAAGTCTTTTGCAAAATTAACTGTTTTTATTTTTTCTTAAAAAACTTTTAAAAAAAACAACTTTCCCCCTCAAATATTAACAGTTTTTCACTTATCTTAAGTGACAAAGTGAAAATATATTTTTGTTACTTCCTTACAGTAGAATCAGTAATTTTTAAAAATTACTTAGTCACATCCTGCAATATTTTAATATGCTTTTCAAATAAAAGCTCAAATAACAAGCCCATGGTTGTTTTTAAGAGTTAGGATAGCCCGGGAGGTAACCTGACTCTTCAAACCAGAGCGACAAAATGTTGATGTACATTTAACAGAATTAAAACTTAGTCTCTGTACCTTGATCACAGAAAAATGCTGGAAGGAGCAACAGCAGTAACACATATTCAATGGCAATACTTTTAAGATAAATATATTGCCTTTCAGAGTGACTCCTTAGAAGGACAAATCATTCATTTAGATATTTAAATAGAGTTGAATTTCTTAAAATGACAATATTGTTAACTTGTTATTTTATATGGTACCTCCCCGAACAATCATACCTCAATATTCAGTAGAAATGCTAAGACCTGCACTTAGAAAACATACAATGTAAGAATTAGAGCCTGTTAAAGAGAAAAATGTGTTTTACAAAAGCTGGATGATGTGTGGGAAAATCAGACATTTGAAGGTGAATTGTGAAGGAGCTGGAACACTGTTTCATTTATTGATCACAGGATTACAAGAGACAACTTGGGAAGGACACATAGTCAAGGTCAGCTGCACCTTTAAATATAAGTTCACACATTACTGATGAGTGAGAGCTCCATGTTTCCTACCAAAAATCTGTGAAGCCTCTTCTTTTCAATTGATTAAAGGCAAAGGAAAGTTGACATGGGAACTAATGAGCTATATATAATGAATACGGTGGCAAGGTTCTCATCTAGTCAATCTTCCCTTTTACAAAAATGTGAGCAGAAAATGGATTCAATGCATTCCACAGATGTTGAATCAAGATCTTTGGTTATTGTAGAAAGTATATAACTGAGGCTAGTTATCATAAATAAATAACATATGTAAACATGAAAAAAACCAGAGCCAGCTATCTAGTTCTGGGCTAAAGCATGGTAATCCATTTTTCATTTTATTCTTGTTTAGTTACAGAGTATCATGAGCCTGTGGTAAATCCCCAAGTATTTGGGTTTATAATCATTACTTAGTGATTATGGTTGATGGATGCACAGAACCAAGTCATAAATCATAAATTCAGGTCTTATTTTACATAAACTCAGGCATCAGTGATTTACAATAAATATTCTTAAAAAAGATTTTTCTAACATATATAGACGTCTTCAGTAAATATAAAAAATAAATTTCTTTGTAGTGATTTCACCCTATTCTCCCTTTACCTTTATTATTTCCATTCCCTCATTTTATTCCCCCAAGCAGATTCACCAGAATCCACATTTTGTGGCCTTACAAAGAAACTCACATCTTTCCTCTAAAGCCTGGAAAAAATATCCTGGGGCAGAAGATGTAAGATAACCTAAAAAGAAAAGCAATTTGTTTGGTTATCTGATAGAGGTAATTTATGTAGAAGTGTGAATGGACTTAAATTTCCTGCCTGACTTGCTTTTAAAAGAGGATTATTAACATAGATGAATCTTGATTATAACAGGAGGTGGTAGGCCTAGTGCACCTTGCTAACTTTTTCCCTAGGGCATGTTGGAGATAAGAGGTCAGTAACTTGGTAACCCTTTAAAGACTGCCAAATACTACACTTTTTTTTTTTTTTTAATTGAAAGTTTGTTATTGGCTGCCCTTTGAGTTTAGTACTGAAGGCAGGGATAGAAAGAAGATAATATCCAGTCCCTGATCTTGAAAGTTATATTTTGGAGATGTGTTTCTTCAACTTACACTCCACCTTCCATTCCATCATGAGCACAAAAATTTAAATCAAAAAGACCCTAGTGACTCTAGATGTACAACAGACATCATTAACATTTTGCTCTTAACCTTAGAATTGTTCTACAAATGGTTTATTTACCTTTCATAATTGCTACCCCCTAGGAGTAGGTTTCCTTTTCTGTTTGATGCTCTCAAGTCTCTTGTGCCCCCAAGTTGACTTAGGAGTTGACTTGACTTAGGAGTTATTCTTTATTGCTTCTGCAAGTAAACTACCTCAAGGTATTTTTCTGAGTTTCTTTTCTCCTTAGCCTCCTCTCCAGAATTTTAACCTGATGATTTTCATCTTCATTGATAAAATAGTTCAATGCAAAATTTAAATGGCATTTTCACATTACTGAATGAATGATGAATAATTAATATTTGTCCCATAGGAGAAAAGTAATACTATATATAAATTATCTTTAGTAAGAAAGAAAATTATACAATGTTTAATTATAACATTGTATTCTTTTCAATGCAAGATATGTCAAATGCTGAAATCTAGCAAAGAAATTGTTTTAACTTGTATTAAGTTGGAAATAAGAAGAATTTAATCACTAGTCAAAAAAAAAACTCAAGTTTTACTGAAATTGACTAAGCAAATTGATGAAAATTGCTCTGAGGCATTAACATTTGTTATCTATCCTTATAAAGGCATGAGTGGAAAAGTATATCACATAAATTGTCATTTTTAATCTGCTTCATAAAAGAGATTTACAAATGAGAATGGAGGACAGTGCTTCAATCAACCATGACAGTGTTTTTTAACAGACTTCACTTAGAAATATTTCCCATTAGAATAAATGTCACTAGAATAATTTTTGCTTACAGTGACAGTGACCAATTATTATTTCTAAATACTTTTTATTTTTTATTTCAAAATCACAAATCATAAAAGAATACAATAGTTTGTCTCACTTCATATTTTGAAAATATAAACATTTGTATCATTGTCACTGCTATACATTGTGAGTATTTATTAAAAACATTTAACAAACAATGATGATAGCAGAGAAATATCATGCAAAATCAGAAGCTGATAAATAATGATGTAACAATTTGAAAATAAAATTGCAAAGATGCTGATAATTTTCCTTTAGAATACAAAACAGTGTCATAAAAACATTGTGGAATGCTAATGCTAAATTTTAATGTCAAAGAGAAAAATGCAATTTTAATATACTTATTTCTGAATTTTTTTAAGAACTAGAAGAATTGGTGTTATCATGCAACAATCTAGTTTTTCTTTTACTTATATTATATTTTCAGCATCTAATCATAGAAATCTTGACTTATACTCCTCATTTTGCTTTTTAACTAGTAATTATTGATATGTATTTTTTAGTATGATTTAACAAAACTAAAAAAGAAGAAAGTTAATAAAAACAATACCTATATGTAAAATTCTCTTATACCTAATTTTATTTAATGACAAACTCAAAATGGAAACAAAATTATCATCATGCACAAAAATAAATGATGTAGATAAAATAATGAAACTATAACATTATAATAACTTATGTAAACATATTCTGAAAATATTCACCTATATGAGCAGAGCTATAAATATATCCCTATAACTACACTATACCTCTGATTTTATAGCCAAATATCAAAATAAAGTAACAAAAATAACAAGTTCTGCAGCAACAGAGATTCTGTTCTCTGTGAAGCAACTATGTATTTTTGCCCTGACCTTCAGTCCAGAAGACTCCTTCAGGAAATATAAAATAGACAAAGAAGTTACTCAGTCTGACTTAGAATCAGATTCATTTGGTGCTCTAAATACTTGAATCCTGATCTTGTTGCACATGACCTTATAGATTTTGTATCAACACTTGCTCCAACTTTCCATTCTAGAAATAAAAGAAGCTCAAATCTGCAATGAGAGTTGTTGAGTTCTTCACATTCCTAATTCCCATTCATTTTTATTACTCATATTATGTCTTTCTTCCTAACCAAATAATAAGCTCATTTTAGTTATTTCTTTATTGAGATCATAGTAAATATAATTTGTTGAATGTTTAGCATATAAAAGGTGAATTCTATATTATTTTCTACATATAGTCATATATACATCATCATACACAGGAAATGTCTTTGCCATTTTTATTGATAATGAAACCAAGGCACATATGAATTATACATATCACTAAAATGATCTATGTCACTAATATAGGGTTCCATTCCAATCTGCATCATCACCACTATAGGACTTTGCACTCAATATGTTTATAACTTAAATAATTAAATAAAATATGTGAAACTGATTTACTCTAAGTTAATGATTGTAAAATTCCTTGGCTCCTGACTACTGAGAAGTATAAATCCTCTATCATTTATCTTAATTACTTTATAATCACTCTAGGTACCAGCAATCACAGAATCAGTCTCTGTTTTCAACTTTTGGGTACTTCCTGTCAAATATTGACTCATGACATCTCATCTTGGCATTAAAAAAAAATCTTTCATCTATTTGCAACTGACATTTAATATCCCAATTAAATGTAACTTGGCTGCTAGTATAAAATTTATTTCTATATATGTTTTCTCTACAGAATCTTTAGCAATGAAGGAATATGCCTCCCCTAAATATGCCGTATTGGCATATGGATTATTTTTGAGCTAATGGTAATTAAGACCCAACAAAGTCAAGGATACATTTTACCACTTCCATAACTACCTCGAAGAATTTAGATAGGAAGTCTTGCCCAGAATGAGTTGTTACCAGAGATAAATTTTTATAATCTATATGGGAAAGAAAACATTTAATTACAGAACATCTGCTCTTTTTATTCTGTGAATTATCTCCCCTTCTTTGAAGGTACAAGATCCTATCCCATTTCTTGACTCAAGGTATGTAAATTGCTTTTGCCAATCTTTGTAATTCTCATGGCTGTGTAAGGTCCTGAAACATATGAAACTGATTTTCTTCCTGTTAATCAGTCATTTTGATAGTGAGATCAGTCAAAGAAACTACAAAGTTAGAAATATTTATTCCCCTTCAACATAAAGGGGGCATCATAGAGACAACAGGTTGATATTATTGTCATTATCTACATTTTCCAAACTGTTAAGGATTGATGTAGCAGCCAGATATTTCAGAAAAATAATAAAGCCTATTATTCAATGAAATGTTTATATATAATTAATCATTGACAAATAATTTAGATACTTATGCCACAATTAAATGTTCATTTTCTGACACATAGATTAACACCAAAGTAAATGCTAAATAAATATACTTGAATTGGAGGTTTTTCATTCTGTTACATTCAATTTTTAAACATTATTTAAGATTTTAAAATTCATGTTCACCAAGTACAAGATAAATAAAATCCAAGGAGTCATAACATTAGAAAGGAAGAAACTATCAACTGTGTGGGAGAGTTGTGTAAAAAAGCAAGCATGTTAAATTAATCCTAAACCAGTACATAACCTATGGAAAATTAAGGATTCTTCATTGAGCCCAATAGCAGAAAATCATTAATTGCAATATTAAACTTCATACCTTAAAGAAAGTCACATTCTTTTAAAAAGATATCAGATGTGAGCAAATATTTAGAAAACAAATGATAAGCAGAGGAAGTAGAAGGCAAACTAATGCTTTAAAAATGATTTTTATATTACATAGGAGTTTTTCTTTTTTTCAGATTCATTCTTACAAATAAACTTTTGAATTAGGCGATATATTTTTTTAATTATGTATGATCTAAATTTGTGATTAATAAAAAGATATATTTTTATGATAGGAAATGTGAGAATATTAGGAATAACTACATATGCACAGCCAAAGTTGGTTGTTTCTAATTTGCATACTATGATTTAAGATGGTGTATTGTATTCATTTATAATTTGAAAAGGAATTTGCACAATGGTAGTGAATTTTAGTCTATGGTTTTCTGTTATAGCAGCCCAACTTTAAAAGAAAAAAAAAATTCATGTTAATTTACCTCCTTTTCCCTCTCTTGTAGGAAAAATAAGTGTTAAATCAGATTTAGGAACAGCCTATTACTCCAAGAAGATATAATATTAGAATCCCCTTTTATATTACTGTTAACTATAGTTCCCTCCCAACTACCTAATGAAGGTTCATGTAATATAGTTGAATTAATCAGAATCTTCTTATGCATTAAACTTTTCTTCCTTATTAACTCTTGTGAATGAAGTATTCTAAGGTTTTAAACATGCAAAAAACCAGCCAGCACTTCTTTTGCAAAGCAGCTAGGATTAAAAAAAAAAAAAATTGACTTCATTCCTCTAGAAAGGAAGAAAAAGAATCCTTCCAAGTTATATCAAGAATATGAAGGGATAGTTGTTGTAAAATTTCCTTGCCTCAGATGCATTGTAATGAAGTTATATTATTATAGAAACAGTAGTCCAAAGATTAGGAAAAGTTTTAAAAATAAGCTAATAAGCTTCCCAAAGGGCATAAGAAAAATAATCTTATTACTATTACAAATAAACAGATATTACTATAATATATGACATGTTGTAGGTTTAAAATTCTGCTATCAAATTTTTAGAGGTTTATAACTATTACTGGTAACAATTCATCGTAAGGAGAATAAAACAAAATCCTTAGTTTTTGTCTTCAAACGTATAGAGGGTGAAGTGAGAAATGAATTAATCAAGCAAATGCAGTCTTGAATCCAAATAGTTCCAATATTATGAAGATTAGTGAACCAATTAGTATGGAATGAATGTTTGTGTGCCCCCAAATTCATATGTTGGAGTCATAATTCCCAATGTGATAGCATCTGAAGGAGAGAACTTTGGGTGTTAATTAGGTCTTGAGGGAAGAACTCTCATGAATGAGATTAGAATCCTTATAAAAGAGATCCTGGAGTGCTTCTTTGTCTCTTCCATCCTTAGAGGACCCAACAAATAGATGCTATCTATGAGCCAGGAGCAGGCATTCACCAGACAGTGAAACTGCTGATGCCTTGATCTTGGGCTTTTCAGCAATAAATTTCTGTTGCTTATAAGCCACTCAATCTATGGTACTCTGTTACAGCAGCACAAACAGACTAAAACAGCAATATTTTGCTAGATGTCAAAACATAACACTACTACTCCCGCCAGAGTCAGCAACAAAGGATAAAGATCTTTATGCCCTTATACTATAAGACATTTGATAACATGCAAAATACAGTTATTGGAAAGAAGGGTACTTTCCTTTCTGACTTTCTCCTTCTTTGACATTTTAATGGAGTGGATATTTATTACCTAAATCAGCTCAACAGTCATTCACTTGTCTGTGAACCACACCTCAGTTGTCATTGCATCATCACACCTCCCTGATCCTCACCTTATTCAAGTCAGGCAGGTTGACATCGTTCTATACCCAACCCTAATGGGCTCCAGAGATGAACACACATCTGATTTGACCAGTAGAAGAATCCATTTGACAGAGTCATATGACTGGTTCAATAGTAATGTGACCCTTACAGGGCTATGGAATTTCAAATGAAATTTTACTGGAAATATTAAGAAAGATAATTTTTTTATATTGAAGTTATTGAATGGATAAATTCTAATTTTATCCTAATATATTATCGCAAGAAAATATCCAAATGATTTTTAAATAAAGAAAATCCTTGCAGGTGATGGTAAAGTATATTTTGATATGATCTAAACTCTGCATTCTAAGTCTGATATAAGTTATATACCATTATTTTGAAGTTATATGACACAATATATTTCATTTTTATAAATCTGAAATAAATTTTTATTATTTGCATCTGAACGAGTAATAACAAATATGTTCTCAAAATCATTGTATTAATTACTTAAGGCCCAATATATATAGAATAAATAAATAGCACCAAGCTGATGTTAAATCATATAATCACCATGGGAGAAATATGACAATCATAGCGTACTCTCAGAAATTTCCAGTAGTGTTTGTATCCTCCCTTAACTAAATCAGATTAAATATCAGGAAGACAAAGAGTAATGTTTATTTCTCTACTAATAGCTCTAGTATATTTTTTATATATTTTTCCTTGTGTGATTTGTCACAGTTTCATCACTAGTGACTATAGAACTGAATAAGTTATAATTAATCATTCCTTTTTCTGCCAATGTTAAACAACCATAAGCACAGTTGTTCAAAACAGAGAAATTAATATTGTCAAGAGTTATAATTTATTAAATCACAGAGAAGCCAAAAATGACTTCAGAAATCATCAACATACATGTGCTCATTTTACAGTTGAAGAAAATTAAAGGGCTTGTACAATATAATATCACTGATTAGTAACAGGGTCAAATACTATTATATAATAAACCATATTATGATTTTATTTATTTATACACTATGATTTCTTTCCAAACACTTGCTTTTAAACCATCTACATAGTTAAAGTACTTAGTTAAGCTTAGACTTCTATTCAGATTCAGAAAACTGTTTCTGTTTCTGCAGACATGTATTATCACTGGGAAGACAAAGAATTTCATAGTGTGCCCTACTAAACAAAAGCTTATTAAATAATCACTACATTAACACCATTGAAATTCTAATATAAACTTACACAAGAGTTAAAAAATAAAATACTTTATTTCGAGAGAATTATCTATTTTTTAGGTCAATGGGACACAATTAATCTAATGCTACTTTAGTGTCCTGACAAATTTAATTTATCCCTACTTACCAGTAAGAACAGGTCTATGAATTACTTTAGTGACTGTCCAAGAGGATAAAAAGGCCAATGTAGAATATATTTACATATATTAAGATATGAAATTTTCAGTGAAGGAAATTCAAAATTGGAAACAATATTCTCCATGTTATATATTTTCAGAATAATTCATTTTAAATTAAAAGACCTTGGAAAAATGAACTTAAGTGGAAGTGTATTTCAGTCTAATTTACCATAGACTATAGAAAAACAAAGATAATTAAGATGAAATCTTAGGTATTTGAAAGTTTTCTCAAATTATACTTTGTTTTTCATGTTTTTTTATTTCAATATCAATCATAAAAAAATTTATGTTCACACAAATAAAAAGTACTTTGAAGTCCCTGGATGAATGGTTTTGTGTTAATGCAACACACTTAATTTCATAAATACTTAAGAATTTAAAGGAAAAAGTCATTTCATGGGGAGTGTAGATTTCCAGAGTTAATATGAATCATAAGGAAACCTTAATATCAAGAACATCTTATTTTTATATTTTAAGATCAGACAAGCTTATAATTAAGAACATTCCACAGGACGATGATGTGACATCTAGGGAGGGAAATCAGAGTATAAAGGAATACCTCCATTACTCTACATCACTGACTTCTTTCTGGCAATAGACCTACTAACACTTTTTTGCATTAGGATAAAGTCTTAAGTTGGTAGATTCACTTTAAGCAGCTCATTTTATGTCCACCAAAAATTTAAATACACTGTCTATTGTATAATCTAGTGTTCAGTGTGTCAGATTGTCTGGGAATGTGAATCTATTTCTTACCATAATAGAAGTAATGCCAAGCTCTGTTTAGAAACTCAAACATTCTTCTCAGTATAATCCAAAGAGGAAGATCTTGGAGTAAAAAACTCTTTGGCTGGAGTACCAGAATGTTTCATTGAACCAGAGAAAACTCTTATTTGAAAACTGTACATTGAACAAATATTGATTGAACCTGTTTGTCGTTTACTGATTTGGCATCAAAAACACGGTATCATTTAGGAGATCCTCTAACAAGTATCTAGCAATAACACATGAATTAAACTAAAACCAATAGATTCAACACTTGATCTTAGCCAAAAGGCCGAGAAGCGATAATAATAGATGTAAAATATATCATACATTGTAGTCTGATTATTATAAGGAATAATTTTTATTGTCTGTGGAAATAAAAAGAGGAAAAAAGTGGGAAAAGCAATATATAAACTAAAGTTTAATATTTGAGTTCTGCTAGTTTTCCTATGTGTTGGTGTATATGGCAGATAATTTAAATGTGAAGATAACAGATGTATGTACCCCAGCATGTGACAGATTCTTTTAAAAAGTAGCTATTGGGAGATAAGGTATTATATAAACATAAAGGTGTATATCTTTAGAAGGCAGTAATATCAAAATATTAGTGAGGAACATGTTACATGTGAAGCACTATGCTTTGTTTGACATTTTATATATCACTGTATTCTAATTAAAAAACATGAGATAAAACTATTCTTCCTTTTTTATGCATGAAGAAGCTGAGGTTCACAGAGATGAAAAACCCCTGCTAAACCAGCTGACAAAAGAATCAGAATTTCAACCCAAATCATCTTAGATTTAAGCTCTTGTCTTTTTCAGTATAAAGTGTTGCCTCAAACAAAAGCAGTTTTCTAAAGGACGTGTAATAGAAACTGCTTCTTTCAGGGTCATATCTAGAACTCAAGATATAAACATAAAAGTTTATATTTAATTACATCTCATACATTATTTTCAAGTGCTTGAAAAAATATTTATTTCTCTGTTTTATTTCTATTTTTCTAAAGAACAAGATTATGAATTGATATGCATGAATTGTTAAGGGCTTATTTTATTTTAAACAATCTAAAACAACAAATTTGCAAGCTGTATATTTTGCAGTAGTCAATAACTCTATTTGAAAGAGCATTTCCATGGAGAACTCTTTATAAGAGTTTACCCTTTCTGTCATATTAGCTAAGAATAGGTTATTAACATGTCTAATTCTTGCATAAATGTATATGGAGGAGATTTACAGCTTTAGCTGAATCTTTCATTTTACAAACCTGTTCATTATAATACTTCACACTTTGTATATGAAATTCTCATTCTTATTGAAAATGCACCCCTATAAGAAAGTATTTGTTCAGGCCTCCCTGGTGGTGCAGTGGGTTAAGCAATGCAATATGAAGCAAACCGCAACCACTGCAACACAAGTTCGATGCACTATGAAGCAAACCGCAGCCACTGCAACACAAGTTCGATCCCTGCTGCCGGCCAGGGAGGGGACCCACATGATGCGGCAGACCTCTCCTGCTGTGTCCGCTGCTCCCCTCAGCAGTGTACTTCTGTTGATCTGCCTGTTCTGCTCCCTGCTCTCTGTGGTGAATCCTCTCACCCACCCCCCCATACCTCTGGCCTATACCCCAGTGCTTGTATGCATAAATAAATAAATCTTTAAAGAAAAAAAGAATTTGTTCAATAAGAATTCATTATAATACAAGATGTGTGCAGGATTTAAAAGTAAATGACTATCTTACACTCTTAAATGATTTGTTCGTCAGTTTGGAAAGAATAGTTTTTGAAAGTGACGGTTAATGATAAGCTGCTCTTCCACTTACTGTCATAATTCATAACAAAAACAAGGTGGAAACTTATTTCAAAAACAATAAACACACACTCATGAAAATTTAGGCATTTTCCTCTGCATAGTTAATTTTGGAGATAGATTGCTTTAATGGCACCTCTTCCTATATTCACTATATTTGCCCAATGACTTTGTAGATCTTCTCAATACATAGATGCAATCTCCTCCCCCACTTCTTAAATCTGGGCTCACCTTGTGCCTTGCTTTGCTTACTGGAATGATAACAAATGAAATGCAAGCAAAGGCTTTAGAAAAATACTTGCACGTTTCTGTTCACTCCTCTCTTGGCCACTGCCAGGAGAACATGTCAGACTTTCCTCCTTCATGGCAGGAGATATTCTGTGGACAAGATAAGAGCTGAGCATAGGTAGCATCAGCTGATTACCCCTTGACCATTTTCACCCCCTCCATACATACACTCCCCACTCCTCCACATACACATTCAAGTGAACTGAGTCCAAATTAGGTGAACTCCACTGACTCACGGGTCAAAGAATTTTTATTAGAGTTTGCTGCTATGTTTTGGTGGTTACTTATATTGTCATACTACTGTTGCATTACCTAATTACATATTATGCCTCCTTTTATTACTTTTTCCCCCTAAGGGTGTAAGTGGGGAGTTCTGCAATTTAGAATTAAGTTCATCTTAATAAAGTTCATATCCTAACTCTTAATTAGAAATAGCCCAAAAGCATATTTCTACATTTAGATTCATAATTACAAGAAACTGAGCATCAGCTATGTTTCTGGCTCCATACTAGGAACTTCCAAATACAAATAAGGAGTTCAAAAGATAATGTCTGAAATTCATTGAGCAAAAAAATTACAAAAACATTAATGTACTATAATCCAGAGCATAAAACAAATATTTGAGTCCAGACTGATAAAAATGATCAAGTAAATTAATAAATGGGGGAAAAATAGGTAAATTTTCCATGAAAAATAATTCCAAATAATTTATGTAATGAGTCCTCCCTCAAGGAGGCAGAGCATAAATACTCCGTAAGTGAGTGATGCACATAATAAGTTCCTTCCAAAGAGTACGAAATGGAAAGAGGGGGAAAAAATAACTTTACAGTGGAGAAACCTGACAATACCAATTCAGTCAAGCGATGAGGGTTAACATTGGTAATATGTCAAGTTGACAGTATGTATATATGATATAATAAAAATGACATTTTTCTGTGATTTTCCTCTCTAAACTCTATAACTCAAATCTAAATCTAAATTTCAAAACTGTCATAAGATAAGGAGACATTCCCAATAAAAGACTATTCTACAACTATCTAACAAATACCCTTCAAAACTACCCAGATTGTAAGGTCCCTGGGGGAGTCTGAGCCACTCTTGCAGTTAAGGAGAGTTTACAAAGACATTATGACTAAATGAAATATGGTATCTTAATGCTCCAGAAAATATTAGCTAAAAACTAAAGAAATCTGAATAAAGTATTAAGTTCAGTTTTAATTATTATTGATGTATAAATTATTGTTATTAGTAGGGGAAACTTGGTATCGAGTGTATAGAAACTCTGTACTACTTTCACAGCTTTTCTAGAAATAGAAAAATAGTATAAAATTGAAATTTTAATTAAAACAATGGTCCCCTTAAAAGTTGTATCATTAAGTATACATTCAAAAATTATCATGTGCTGTATAGCAAAAGTCAGTGTTTTTGACTATACAGAATTATTTTTCATGAATTATTGATTTGTATGTTTTAATTTTCATCATCCAGTTAGGTTTTAGCAGGATTACAGGCAGTTGCTTTTTTTAACCTGAAAATTTTCAAACAGTGCAAAAGAGAAATGAATTTTAACAGATTTCTAACTTAACATAGGTAATTTATAGATAGCATTTCATTCTAAGATATAAAATTAATTTTAGGTGAAATAATTTTAATGCTAATGTCTTTAAGTGGGTTATACACTTGTTTATATAATTTTGAAATTAAAATATAAACTGCATAATCAATTGATTTTAACTATAATTTTCTAAAACTATTTCCAAAAGATCACTTCTTGTCATAGTTTCTGAGGAGGATTAATGATAGGTTCACATAGATACCAGCTGTTTAAATATACTTTGTAGTTACAATGCTAGATTAATAAATAACCAATCTCCTTAGCAACTATAACCTTTTTTCAGCTGGAAAGCTTTTCACAGAGATCCCCTACATATGGAACATTATTACTATTTAATACTAGGCCATTATCCTTAATAATTTAATATTATGAGACAAATGTTCACTGTAGTAACAAAAATAACCACTAGCTCATATGCCTTGTGGCTTCAAATTAAAGATATCCAATAGGCTTTGGCAAATGGTTCAAAAAGATAAAGGAAGCAGGTGTAGAAGACATTTAATAAAACATGCCTCTCATTTTTATTCCTTTTTTGTTTGGTTTCTTGGGAATCTCTGTTTGACAGTGAACAACAGTGTATTTGCTCCAGGCAGATGCTTTTATTCTCTTTGACTACTAATGTGGCAACCAAAAGAAGGATGGTAGAAAGTATGGCTGATACCTAATACTAAATTTCAAAAAATAAAATAGACTTTTTGAAGATATAATCTCAGTGCTAGACAATTTGTTAATTTAATATTTATTATCTGAAGTTGGGAATGATATGAAAACACAGACTATATATATGTATATATATATTATTAGGTTAAAGTGAAATCACAGTATACTTTTTTTTCACAGTATACTTTATTATTTTTAAAAAATATCAACATAAATTCATTGAATGTTTTTGTATGTGTGTGTGTCCAGTGTGAAGGTTGTATTGAGGCTAGATGGAGAAGTGTAAGTTACTAAGTCATAAAGATTAAAGATTTATTTCTTACTTCCTTAAGAATTTTTATGCCATGTCCAGTCTGGAGAGAAACTCTAGTGCATTGTCCCACCTCATTTTCTTACACTTCTTCAGAATCACACGTTCTCATTTTATACATTTTCTGGTTAACAATTTCAGGCACCAGTACTATTAATCTACCTTTGCTCTGCATAGTGGGCTACAAACAAACCACCATGTTTCTGAAAAGGAGAGAAATATTAGAATTATTAAGAAATCTATATGTAGTATTTCATGAATTACCTACTCAAATTATTAATTTTGAAGTACTTATCAGAGGTCAGGACTGTAATGTCTATTCTTTGCAGTTTGCACAATATCTAATTTCACTAGTACTATGTATATTAGTATACACATCATCCTACTAGTATTTATCTATAAAACATGTATTATATACAGTATTTTAAAATAGAGAATTCAACTTCCAGTACTAGAAAATATAAATATAACACTATTTTGGAAAGAAAAACTTTTAGAATAACCTTTTCAAATCAAGAAAAGAAAGTGGTTCAAGGACATAAGGGAGTGCATTTAAGAGATAGAAAGAAAACTTGACATTCATGGTTTCCTTTGAGATCTTATTATTTCCATATTCATTATACCTTAAGAGGAACATTCTGTCAGAAGGGCCTTTTAACCCTAGAAAAGTCTTTTAGCCAAAAAAATCTAAACTTCTAATTTGAAGGTTGTCTGATAATATTGACTCAGTCATGAGGAGTTTACAAAGGATATGAGTAGTGTATCCCAAGAGCACATAGCAACTCCAGACCTTTCCAGACATTCAAATATTTAGTTCAGATACTTCGGGATTATAACTGAAGAACTGAAAAATATTTTTCTTTCCTTTTAAAAATGCTTTTGTGTTTCTGTTAGGAGCAGGTAAAATATACATATTATCTCAACGCAGCATTTGATGTCCCTATTTCATTTTAATGAATATTTTAATGAATATTTTAGTCTGTCTTTAATCTAAACATGCTTTGTCTGAAAACCTCTTTGTAGATCATTTATTGGCATTTTCCAAAAAAAAGAATTTTATGTACATGGGATTAGATTTCAGTAGCATCTATAGAAGTAAGGAAAGGGTCAGTGAGAATTTAGACAATAAATTTAAACAGCATATGTGGGTAGTGTATGTTAAGTCAAAGTTCAGGGTACATTTAAAAATTTGATCAATTCTAGGAACTTTTGCCCTCCACACCCTCAAATATCACAAACTGTATCTATAATGCCAGGGAGTGAAGGACATTAGAACATTGTGAAATTCACTTAAGGTCCCCCAGAAGTGCCACAATGAAGTTAAGACAGCCTAGAGTTTGCCCCTCTCCCCTCACAACACCTTCATTTGTATTTGCTCAGTTTCGAAGCATTTCCTCCTCCCTTCTCTTCACCTTTATTAAGAAACACACAATATGAAAGAAACACACAATAAGGACAAGTGCAGAGAAGCTAGTCAGATAAAGGTGCAGCACATATCAGGGGAGTCATTTGGTAAAAGAGGGATACAGATTACCTTTATGAATCATTTTGTTCTAGTTACCCTGGCTTCTCGCTACACACATATTTTCTCTCTCCTGTGTTTGCTTTCCACCCACAGTGTTTCCATCTCCCCCACAGTGCAAAGAATTACTAAATACTACCAATGGTTCTCTGGGCAGTAGCGATTAAAAAAAAAAAAAAAAAAGATTTCCTTTTTTTCCCTTCACTAAGGATACATTCTAACTGGCATTAAGAATAGTAGCAAAACCTCCATGTCTCTCCATGAGGAATGGCTGTTTAAAGACAAGAGATATATCCTAATTATTGTATATGAGACTATACATGATGAAATTGTGCTTTTACTTTGTCAATAATGGAAACATTAAAAAGTAAGTTTAAAAAAGTCTTCCTAATAATTGTTATATTAATCCTAGCTATATTTTTAACAACCAGGAAATACCCTTATATGTGCTAGTTTATATTTTGCATTTAAAGTGAATAGTAATTCTACATGGGCATACCTATTCTACCATATCCAAGGTCAGCTATATCCCTGAGGAAACTCTTTGTGAAAACAATGATATAAACTCTTGAATTTTGTTTGCCAGCTATTACATTCTTTCTTCCATTTTCTGTTCATCCCAGAAGTATCCAAAAAGGTATATAGTATTCTCATAATTTCAACACAGATGTTCTGGGATTGGATTTAAATCTTATTGAATTCTGGGTAAACTTTGAAATTTTATGTGATGCAATCTTTAGTCTAATTCAGAAGAGTCCCAATTGCTTAACATTAGTTAACAATTCAATCTGCATTAACTGGAAATCAATTGAATTATTTTCTTCAGTAAAAATATTGAGGGGTTTCTTTTTTAAAAAAACACTTCATGTATTTTTGACTTTGAAGATAATTCTGAAACAACTTTTAAAAATTGAACAAATATAAGTCTTTTGATCTTACATGAACTTAAAGATCATTTAATTCAGTATTCTAATTTTATCAAATAAGAAACTAACTTTACCACTTAGAAAATTATTTTCTGGGCTTCCTTTGTGGTGTAATGGGTTAAGCAATGCACTATGAGGCAAGACCGCAGTAGCAGCAAGAGTTAGATACTTGCCCCCCCCACCCCCACCCCCCGCCAGGGAGGGGACCCACATGGCGCAGCAGACCTCTCCTATCTCGCCCGCTGCTCCCCTCAGCAGTGTGGTTCAGTCAATCTGCCTTTTCTGTTCCCTCCTCTGCTTCTGGTGAATCCTCTCATCCCCTGCACCTCTGACCTGTACCCCAGTTCTTGTATGCATAAATAAACAAATCTTTAAAAAAAATAAAGAAAATCATTTTCTTATCATGGCTGCCCATACTTGCCCAAGGGGGAAATGGAGGGAAAGCATCTAACAGAGAGCTTATTGGACTTGCCCAAGGTTACTCAGGAAGTTGAAATCACTAAACACAGATATAAAAATATCATGACTTTTACTCAAATAAAGTTTCTGGTTTATATTCCTAAAATAAGGACAAAACAAGACAGCTCAACAAAATAGCAAAATAGAGCTTAGTATTGTTCTGATCCAAAAGCTAGCATTCCCTTCAACTGAAGGAATAGATCTCCTATGAAAAGAAAGAATATAGCTAAAATCTTTCAAGGATCTCTTGAGAATATCCTCATTCTCTAAGAGACAAACAAATCACCAACCACATAGAAACTAGACAAAAATTACTACCCAATATTTTGCCATTTCAATAATCATTGATGGATACTCCAGCTCTATAGAATCTACCTCTCTTTAGTGTAAAAACTGCCAAAACTAGGCCAGCAAAAAGTGCCTAGTAGCAGCTGCAGTATTAATATTTTTACCATGTACATTATTAGTGGCTATTTAATTTATGCCTACTTACTATAAAGTACAGTGTGGTACATTCAAAACATAAGCTTGCAGTTAATCAGAAGCTAATTAAAAACTTTACACTATAATTTTCTGTACTTGCTTTCATCTGTAGTTTACAGGAGTAATTATATGATTTTTACAGTGCAATAAATTTAATTTTTATGATAAATTATTCTTTAAAATCATTGCTAAAGAACAAAAATCAGTTCTCTAGAATCAGAAGTATTCACTAAAAGCACAAGATTCCTAGTGGAGGAATCTACCAAATAGTTCCATTTCTCTGACAGATATAAAGCTTTCTTTCTGGAAGATGAGGGAATTCTGCCCTGCTTTAACTCAGCTAGAAATTATACACAAATACAATAGAGCAAAGCAAATAGAAACAATGTGTCACCAAAGGTATAGCCCAGCCTCAACTCTAACAAGAACTTACTTTCTTTTTCAGAGCTTAGCAAATACACTAAAAGAACTGTAGTTTTTAATAACCATAAAGCAAACAAGATTTCAAAGGTTCTGAATGTTAGCACCAGTTCCTCTATTTACTGTTAAGATCATTTGAGGCATCACTGAGTCTTAGTCTTCCTAATCTCTAGAAGGAGGCTCCAAATAAAAGCGGAAAGTGCTGTCATCCATAGATTGGAGGTAGAAATTAAGAGTCAAGACAACACAAAATATCCTAGAGTTCCAAGTTCTACTTCTACCACTGATTCCATGGTACTTAACACAATGACAAACATTTCAGGTGTTTAATTTTTTTTTTTTCTCTAAGTGAATGAAACCAGCCTGTCAGGGTAAAAGTAAAAAGCTCTTTTCTCTCTTACTCCTATCATAGTCAATCTATCAACAAATTATTTGTTTCTTTGAAATAGCTGTTATTCTGAACATGATTTCGTTGTCTGTTGTCAGTCTGGCTGCAACTTCTCACCAAGATTTCTTTAAAGTCATCTTGACTTCTGTCATGAATCTTGTCTTGTTCCAAATAAATTTGTTTTTCTGTCACCTTTAGACACACACAAACATTATTAATGCTTTCAAATACTGCCTTAACAAATCCCAAGTTCCAAAGCCTATCTTTTAAGATATTTTCTAAATTGCATTTACAACTATTTCATGTTATTTACCCACAATTTTAAAATGAAGCGAAGTTAAATATATTAAAAAAAAAAAAAAAGGAAGGAAAGTTCTTCGGCAAATGTCCATAGAAAAATTATCATTCCTACAACAATATACTTTTGCTCTAAAGTACCCTTTCATCTATTATGTAGTAAAAGGAATGGATTTTTAAATAAAAAACCTTCTAAGTATAACCTGAAATCTGGCCTTTGGTTAGTTGTCTAATATAGGATAGTCTGGCTCCTTGTAAAGTTGGAATAACTATCCAGTAAGTTTTCTATGGGTTAAATGATAGGAAATAATAAACAATCTATTGAGACCTACTGTGGCTCAGGGCAGTTTTATATTTTTAACGTGTATTAATGGACTTGCTGCAATAATCCTATAAAGTACATAAGATTCTGTTTCTCATACGTGAGGAAAATGGGCATGGAACGTTAAAATATTTTCCTGGCAAAAAGTGTGTGGCTTCTAAGCCGGCATCCTTAACTACTAAAATAATATATGAATCCAAATGGTATACCTAGAATATGTACCAAAAATGTTAATGAGTAATCTGATATTTTAATAAAAATGAATTTTAAAATGACAGTTGTACTTTCTCCAAACTATTCAAATAAGGGTAGTTTATTTGTTGCAAGATAAAAATAGCCACGTTATCAGTTGCTGACAATAAAGTTAAAGCTTTACTACTGTTTTCCCTGTTTGATAAGTACAGGAATGCTGAACTGTAGCATTTATCTTTGTATGATGGAATTAGAAAAGGATTAATTTAGAAAGCAAAATGGCATGTGTGTATAAAATTTTCTAGTTAACTGTTTTTAAATACTTTGTTATCAACTAAAATAACTTGGCTAATACTGAATTGATACGTATCTCACTTATTAGAGAAACAAATCTGGAAGAAAACATGACAGATTCTCACTATATAGATTAAAAAATTAACTGTTTATAGTAGGTTGTTAGTATTTTCTGAGAGAATAGATATAAAAATCCAATAAAATATGATTAAACATTACCCAAAGTTAAAAATAATATTAAACACTGAAATTCTAAGACAAATGATTCAATCTAATGCTTTTATTAAATCTGCTCACGTTTGTCATCCACTGAAGCAATATGTACACAAGTGAAACTCCATAAACATCAACTATTAGATATTGTTTGTGCTAATAGTCACTAATCACAATATTCATGTATTTGTTGACTTTTTCATAGGTCTTGAAGAAAGTGCATCGTGTATGTTTATTGAATAGTAAGGATAGTAGGGAATTTGGCAAAGATCCAAGGGTATTAAAGACTGAGATTATAATATAAAGTTTGTAATAAATTTTTGCAATAAAGCTTTTACTCTAAAGACTTTTTGTTCATCATCTACACAATATGGGAATGAAGATCATGTACAAATTTCTATTTCATCTAGTTTTTTCAAAAATGCACTAGTGGTCAGTTGTTGCTTTCTTTACTAATGGTAGGATTTACATTAGAAGATTACAGTAAAACTATATGACTACCTATATACTACATTGTAAAATAGAATAGCTACTGCATTTTCAAAGAGAACTAGTACAACTGTTATGACTAATTTCTGAAAAGCATGTTCAGTTATTGAATTATGTCATTCCCTAGAGTAATGATTATACTTGATCTTTCTGTTTATTAGTGCTTTCCTTTCTAGAACATTTTTGTTCACACTGACTTTTTAGGAAGTAGTTAGAGAAAGAAAACAGTTCATCTGGCATAATTTCATAATTATCAGTGGCTTTAACACCAGTTGTTTGAAAAGCTGTTCTCAATCTTATTGTTATTCAATATTCTGCTCTGTAACACACAAATAAATCCAATACTGTACTATAATGGTAACATCCAGCATATTGCGCCATTAAATGATTACTAATGCCCCCAGAAGGGGAAGAAAGGCACTATTTTCCCCATTTATCACTTGTGGTCTGGAACAGCACATATTTTGCTTGTGGTTATAAAAGTAAAGCAAAATTTCAGAAGCATTAACTCATTAATCAGTATTCATAAAGTATATTGATTTAAGTAAAAAGAGAAAAGTCAACAAGCTCTGTGCTGAGTGCATTACCTGCATGACAGTAAATAATGTTGGGTTTACTAGTTATGTTAAAGCATTACACCTTGGAAAACCCCAAGTTATTCAAAACTGAGACCTAGAATTAAAGTGAAAAATGTTAACCTCCTCAAGTTTTGATTGGGCAAGTTTATGAAACCTAGGAATTATACATGGCCAGTCTCAATCCATTTTTCAGGATGGCACTTTTCTGTCAGAACATCAGCATCTTGATGTTTCATTAGGGTAGAAGAGATTGAGGAAAATAATATATATGATTAAAGTGATCCATCGGGGTCTCCCTGGTAGTGCAAGGGGTTAAGTTTAGCACTATGAAGCTATCCACAACCACTGCAGCAGTTTGATCCCCAGTCAGGGAAGTGACCCATATGGCACAACAGACCTCTCCTGTCTCACCTGCCTGATATTTGAGAGAAGCAGCCACAGAGATGCAAACTGTCCCTTCCTTTTGGATATTTAAGCTCTATTTTATTGGTTTTAGTCCTTCCAGAGGTAAAAGCTCTCTTTGAGAAATCAGGAAAGTATGAAAATTCTCCTCAGAAAAAAAGCAAATGAGCAGGTGAAATTAAAGAGTGGGTGGATCATAATGTATTTAAAATGCAAGAAAATGTTTTAAGATTGGCTATAAAAAATGGAACTCAGAAAAAATTCCATTTGTAGCAAGTATTTTTTTTTTCTAGAGTGAATATTTAGGAGCCTCAAGAAACTAAAAATGCAATTGAACATTAAGATCTCAAGTGTTAACTTTTGCTGTAACTTTTTTCATAGCTCATGAAAATTATTTTTATGACATTGCACTTGTTATTTGTGTTTTGGTCATAGCTTTCTAATGCAGGAATGCCTCAAATTCTGAAGCAGATGAGTTTTAATGCATTGGATTCTCTTAGTGGCAAAATCAAATGAAACCAAACCAAACAGAGAAACACACTGGAAAAAAAAAAACATTACAATTCCTCAGCCATCAAAATCCATGACTTTAGAAAAGTTCTATAAAGTGAATTAAGTGTCTTCTTTTTAAAAATCTGATTCATTGTAAAAAGCACATCTGCTTGACTGCAGATTCAAGGAACAGTATCACACTTAACCTTTCATCTCTTTCTTAATGGAGAATTAACTTCAAAGCTTTGTGAGCATTTAAATTCTTACCCTAAAGCTGGCTAACACACAACACTTCCCTATGTGAGAAATGAAAATCTAAATTTTAAAATGGATGGCTGGTGAAGACTGTTACAAAATTCTTAAGACCAAAAGAATCATCCTTTTTATTCTCTGATGTGTCTTCTAAAAACTTGACTAAGACAATATCAAAATATCCGGATTTGCATTAAAGCTTATTATGCTTGATGAATTTAAAGACCTTCATAAGAAAAAAAAAATGAGCAGAAGTATAAGTCAGTAGGAGAAACAAGAATTAAAAACATTCCTTCACTTGGGGCGAGTAAAGATGCACCACACATAATCAGATCCTCAAATTAATCATCATTTTTTCCTGGTACTTTTATCCATTAGATCATCCCTTCTTGAAATTATAATAAAGAAAATAAATCTCATTCCTGGAAAAAGAGAGAAAGGGATAATTCCCTTTCTATTCTCGGAGATACTAAAATGATTCATCATCAATCATTCAAAGGTATGGGCAAAAAGAGTACATAAATTTTATTCTGTATGTACTAATAGAATATACACTATAAGGACATGAGTGCTTCACACTTGTCAAAACCACTCTTACTACTTCTTCAAAAGAGAAATCCTAAGTATAAATAGGAAAAAGAAGAAGTAACATTTACAGAACCTACATTCTCTGTTAAGTGTTTTACATATGTTACCTTGTTTAGCTCTCATAACCATCATGAGAAGAGTATAATTATCTTTCAATTTCCTAATTTAAACAACATGATTTAAACATTTTGTTCAAGCAACACAGTTCACAGGTGTTCAAGCTGAGACTTGAGCTCACGTTTAAATGGCTGACAAATGACTATTATCATCTCACTGTAGGTCATTCATTTCATTCAATAATAATTTGCTAAATATTCATTATCATCTACTGCTATGTGACAGAAAAATTGGAATTACTTCTGTCCTTAAGGAACTTAAGAATCAGTTGGAGAACACCAGACACTGAATAAATAAATATGGTATAATTAATCAGTATAAAAATTCTAGAAAATTTAGAGTAGAGAGAAAGAAAGATACCAGGAAAGCATCTGGTAAAAGTCACTGGACCTGATTCAGGTGAAACGAGAGTTTTAGAGGTGTCTTCCAGGCAGAGGAAATAGTAAATACAATGGCCTTGGAGGTCATAGGGTAAGGGCACTTTTTGGGAAATAAAGAAAATTCAGTAAAGTGAAGTTTGGATCCAGAGCAGATGAATGATATGAGGGCACAAGCATGAAAGTTTGAAAACAGCTCCAAAAAGTATTATCCATAATATCATCTTGTCTATCAGCAGGTAAATAATGCGTAAGTAAAATAGAAAAATATATTCAAGGGCCTCCCTGGTGGCACAAAGGATTAAGTCTCAGCACTATGAAGTTATCAGCAGCCACTGCAGCACAAGTTTGATCCCTGGCCAGGGAGCTAACCCACATAGCAGAGCAGACCTCTCTTGTCTCTCCGTGCTCCCATCAGCAGTGTATTTCAGTAGATCTGCTTGTTCTGCTGCCCACTGTGTCTCTGATGAATCCTCTCACTACCCCTCACCCCCTCAGACACCTCTGGCCTATAACCCAGCTCTTGTATACATAAATAAATAAAATAAATCTTTAAAAAGAAATAAATAGTCTCGGTTAAGCTATTGCCAGTCACCACAGCATGAGTCAGATCCCCAGCCAGGAAGCTAACCCACATGGCACATCAGACCTCTCTTGTCTCACCCACTGCTTCCCTCAACATTGTATTTCAGTAGATTTTCCTGTTCTGCTCCATACTCTGTCTCTGATGAATCCTCTTACCCCCTGCACCTATGGTCTAGACCCCCATTTTTACATTCATAAGCACATAAAAATAAATCTTAAAAAAAGAGAAAAATATATCAAAAACAAAATGAAGCATATTCTTACTTTCAGCCTCCAAAGTGTTATTATTCTGACCATATATATTTTATTAACATATAATTATATAATATTATTATATTAATATAAAATAAGAATATTTTACTAAAGAAATACCATTGTTTTATATCTTCATTAATATTTCTGGCTAATTTGTAACTGTACAATCTGCAGAACAATAGCAAGCCCTACAGGGTGAGTGTTTTCTGTAAAGTCTACTGACATTCATTTATCATTCAAAGATAGGTCAATGGTAAAAATGTAATGAAAGTATATCTTTTGACAAAAATTTGAGGGATTATTTTAAAACAAAGAGAGGCTACAGAAGACAAAAATCATGTCAGGAAAAATATAACCATATAATTCTAACTGTATTACCAAATAAAATTAATTTATATATGGCCACTATGATTCAACATCTTTATTCATATGGTTTCCAGAAGAGAATTATATATTTCCTTGGTTGGCATTAACATGGCTGTGGAGCTGAACAAGAAGACATTTTCTTAAGGGTATTTCCAAAACTGTTGTCAGTGGACAGAAATTTCCATTTCCTATGTGGAATATGGTTCAAGGGGCTTATTATGTTCTGATTTTCTTTCACTTCACACAATTCCTGCCTTTTTAAAATTCACTTCCAAGTCTAAAGACACCTGTGAGATTTGTTGGTTCAGAAAAATCATGAGTTCCAGTTCTTCTTTCCTAAGAATTTTTTGTGAACTTATTAATCTTTAAAACCTCTCCAAGACAAAAGTGATGAAGGCAAGTAATTCATGTTTACTGAAAAAGAACAAATTGCTGAAGTCTCTCAGTAAATAAGCACAGAAAATGGGCATGCATCAACTATTCCAACATACTCTCTGAAGACTTAACATTTTTAGGTTCCTAGCCTGAACATTTTGTAGAAGAACCCTTTTCAGAGCAGACAGAACTATCTCAAATGTCATGGATCCTTTTAACTCTATCTAAAAAGTATCTTTTTGAGTCATTTCTACTTTCACTGGGCTTATAGATCAGATCAAGATTGGCTCTTTCTTCACTCACTACAGACTTGTAAAGGCTTTCTTTCTTCCAAACTCTTTCCACAAATGATTCTAGGTAAATTGGCCTTAAATTTTACCTCAAGTATTTTCTCTGGAAACCAGTTGCCACAAGCATTTGAACACATAGTAAATGGCTTAAAACAATTTACAATCAAAATATAAAAAAGTCATTAATTAAGAATACATAATGAAACATGTAAAATGAAAAAAAAATTAAGAATTTTTCATTTTTTTCTCTTTTCAAGGCTCTCACACTCTTTCTCATGTAACCTAGTATATTTCAAAAAACAAAAACAAAAAACCCACAAACTCTTGGCGCAAATCATCATCTGTCAGTTGTTAAAGTCACCAATAATTTTACTAACTGGAAAAAAAACTGAAGAAATGCTGATGCAATATGTATTTAATTTTTTGTTAAATCAGCATCTATTTGATGTTTTGTAAAGACTGCATTAGGGAACAAGCTAGTATACCTAAATTAGCTAAAGAATTGATAAGTAATGCTCTTGAAAACTTGTCAACTTTTGGTTCTAATGGGTGAAAGAGATGATTGAGCTCACTGAAGTATGTGCAAGACGATGTGATACCATTTTTTTAGTGTGTCATTTGGCTTTATACTCTCTTACATCACATTTCCAATAACTTTTATTTCCCATCCACCATTTCTATTTATGTAGATGAAACTTGAAACCAAACTGTCAAACTTAACTCTCAACCAATGATTTTAACTTTTACAGTAAAATTGGCTTATGGTCAATTAATTATGTGGCAAAAATGTTTGTGGCAGAAAGACTTGCAGCAACTCTACAGATCTGTTAGATCCTTTAGCAATCTTGTTAGATTTTTGTAGCAAACTTCCCAGACATGCTTTGTAACTATATCTTAAATAGTAGCATCAGGGCTTACCTTTCTCAGATACAGTACAATTTGGGAATTTTCATTCCCCAACTTGAAAATGCCTTTGATGTGTTCCCCAAATAAGCTTCAAACTCCATAGGATAGAATCCAAATCTTTCTTTAATTTAATTACAACTTAAATAGTTCTCTTCTGTGAACATGCTCTGAGTTTTCTCATCTCATTCTTTTTTGTTGTTGTTCAATTTCCCCCATCGTCCTTAAAGGAGCTGTGGATATATTACCTACTCATTCTTAATTAAGTTCAATGTCAACTATCAAAATTCTTGACACTTTGTATCTATAATCTTAAACTACATACCTAGTTAAATATACACCTTCTGATTTTACAGATGATAAGTGAAAGTCAAAGGAATAGATGACTTATCCTGTGCTCAAGCTAATAGGTGCCACAGCAGGTATTAGAGATTAGGTATGTTTGACTATAGAGTTTGGACAAAATTTAGGCTACAGCACAATTTTTCTAGGTTTTCAAGATAAAAATTATATGTCAATGTGTTCAGAGTAGATGGAGAAGTTATCTTACATTCTGATTTACAGAATACATTTATACAGAAATTACTACCATACAAATATGCTTTTTCTATAATTGTCCAACTTTTAATCCTAAAAATATATGGTATTGTTATGGGATATATCAATATTTTAAATATATAATTGTAAGATATATTCCTTATTGACATATTAAACATCAGGCATTGTGCCAAGCATCTAATTCAATAATTTAATCTTCACATCATTATACATATTTTAACAGATAAAGAAAATGAAACTTAAAAGATGTTATTATCCTCTCCAAGGTCATCAAGCTAGTTGGTGGAAGAACTTGGTATAAAATCAGGCCTACTGAAATAGTAAGATAGATTTCTTACTTACATGCTCAAATTCATATAATTCAAAATTTGAGCATCTGAAAGATAAACATTTTATTATTTATCACAATAGGAGTATGTATCTATGGTTTTATCATCATTTACTTTAAAATGTTTTCTTGGAGAAGTTCTAATTAATATATCCATTAACACACTTACCATTCTTACTGAATATATAGTGTAAGAATTTAAACACACTGGATGAACATGGATATATATATTTCATATTTATACTCACATTTACTATATTCTACAATTAGGAAACTAGGGAAATTTCTCTTAAACTTAGCAAAACCATTATTTGTTTTCTGTTAATGTTGACTTCTGTCACTATATCTAAGTCATCTTTCTCCTAAAGAATATAACACTGAAGATTATAAAGCATCTCACATAAAAGAAACAATATGGCACTATAAAAAATATGACCCCGAATTAAAATTCAGGTCTTTCCCAAACACAAAGATGAAATGCAAGTTCAATAATTTTCATGAAAGCAAGTGCATATAGATCATCAGTTTTATAGTTTTAAATACACATCACTTATTTTGCTTTATCTCACAGTGTAACTGTGAAAGAAATAAATGTTTAAATATGGAGTACCATATTTAAAATTAATTATAATTATATAATTCCAACATTATCTACCATATCAGTTCACAAAAAGAATAAAGCACATTTGTTTATAAAGCATTTTTGAATTTCATGTTCTTTTCTTTCACCAGTCTTCCAGGTTGTTAAGGTAGAATGCTGAAGAAACTAGGTCCTAATTACTTAGACACACACATCTCTCCCTGATTATGAATACTGTTCTGAGATATTGAAATGTTAAGAATTATTTTTTTAAATCATAGGCCTGAGAACTTTAGAGGTTTATCGCTCCTTTTTTCCAGGTTTTATTAATATCATTCTTTACTGATGATATTGGTCCTGACATTAAATGTCTCTAAGGGAAAGGATTTCATTTCTTCCTTCAACAACTAGTTCAATCATAAAATGGCCTTACAAACACTGAGATTTTTCCCTTTATTCCTGCTTACAATATAAATTTTTATGGGGCTGTGGGACCCCAAACACACAGGACTATAGATCTTTCTATATTTACTACTCTTCAACATCAAAATTTGTCTCTGCCTGCAGAAGCTTAGAGAAACCCTGACACACTCTGTCATCTGAAAGACAACATTGCTAAAAAGTCCCAAATCATTCTTTTGCTCAGATGACCAACTAGCATATCTAAACATTAGTGCTGCAAACCAACATTTGCTGTTTTTTTGTTTGTCTGTTTAAAGCAGGTTTATTAGGGAAAAGGGACAGAAGAGAAGCACCTTCACAGTCACAGATGGGCAGAAGGATAGGCTGCCCCTTGTGGGGGTAACATTAGGTTTTTAATCATCTTTTGGTAAGGAGTGGCTCATCTCTGTGGGTGGATGGTTTATTCCTTCACCTTCATGTCTGTGTTCCTGACAATCCCTATAGCAGTCTGATCCTTATCTGGGTGTTGCACTTCTTGATCTGGGCATTGGCCCCTAAGGGTCTTGGTTAGAGGCTTGTGCTAATCCCTTCTACCTCCACCTCCTTGTGTGGAACATGTTCTTGAACTGGTGGTGTCTCCTCTATTCTTTATCCTCCATCATTCCCCTCTGACCATTTGCTGATTCTGATCAATAATATTCTCGTAGACAATATGCTGCCAAATTGGAATAACATGTATAAGGGGTACTGTGAGGATTAAATGAGCTTAAATATGTAAAGAGTTTAGAACAATGTATGACACATAGGAAATCATTGATAAATATTAACTATTGATTCTGTTGCCACTGATAATATTTCTACTACTTCTATCACTAATACTACTTGTAGTAGTATATTTACTCTTTTATTGCTATGACTATTATTACTACTATTAATACCATTTATACTTCTTCAAGCGTTACTATTTCTTGACATATGCACTTTCTTCTACAAAGAGTTAGAAGAGTGAACTGGAATACCATGGGGTGTTATGGCTAAACTCCAAACACCCAGTGTTTTTTTTTTTTTATTTAATTGGCACTGATTTACAACATTGCATATGATTTTGGGGAACAGATTCACACCTGGATACATATGTCATCACATCATACCCACCATCATAGCACCCACATTCCTGTACTTTAGGAATCTGGTCCCTTCTCCTTTTGTTCCTACTCCCAGCCCTCCCCCATCTAGTAGCCTCAATTCCACAGTCATTTTTCTAGAATTCTTTTGTTTTAACTTTGTCAGTTCCTTTGTTTTGTTTCTCTATATTCCACATGAGTGAAATCAGTAAGTATTTGTCTTTCTCCTTCTAACTTATTTAATTTAGTATAATCCTTTCCAGTCCATCCATGTGGTTACAAATGGCTAGAGTTCCTATTTTTTGTTTAACTTGGCTATTGTAACTAGTGCTATAATGAACACAGAAGTGTGCATATCCCTTTGAATGAATGCTTTTGTATAGCATTAGGTAGAGACCTACCTGCTAGGTCATATGCTATATTCATTTTTATTATTTTGAGAAATAGTTGCACTGTTTTCCACAGGGGTTAGACCATTCTACATTCTCCACCAACCGTGTATAAGGGTTCTTTTCCCATTATATTCTTGCTGGCTTTTTTTGATGTGGGCCATTCTCACAGAAGTGAAGTGGTAACTCATTGTGGTTGTGATTTGCATTTCCGGAGATAAGTGACAATGACCATTTTTTTCCATGTGCCTACTGGCCACCTTTATGCTTTCCTTGGAGAAGTGCCTACTTGACTCTTTTGTCCATTTTTGCTTTTCTTTCAGCTGAGTTGTATGTATTCTTTGTGGATCTTGGATATTAACTCCTTACTACATGTGTTATGTGCAAATATTAGCTCCCATTCTGTAGGGTGTCTTTTTGCTTTAATAACAGGGTTTGTTTTTTTTTCCCCACTAGATAGAAATTTTAGTTTGGTAATGTCATCCCATTTGCTTATTTCCCCCCTTTCCCTGGGAGTTGAGTCTCTGAAGACATCACTAAAGTCAATGACATGGACTTCCAGTCTCACATCTAAGTCTTTAATCCATTTTGAGTTAATATTTTTTAGGATGTGAGAGTGGTCCCATTTCATTTTTCTGAATGTGGCTATTCAGTTTTACCAATACCATTTGTTATGGAGACTCTCTTTCTTAGTTTTCCTTAATTGCACAGTTGAGTTGGGTTCTCCCTTTACATGTTCTTTGACAAATATTATCCTTAGTTGACAAAGACACTGCAGGAGATTTATGCTGATGTGGGCCTCTAGGTTTTCTGACCCTTCATCTTATCTGTCATTTTGTGAGATATGCATTAATGTTCTTCCATTAACATGAATAATTCAAAGTTCACCTAATATAAATATCTTTCAATATTATATGATGTTTACAAGCTCCATTAATGCTTTGGGGAAGGTACTGTACATGAGAATGCAGAAAATTATACAGATAAACCAAATATGAAATGGTTTTAAAAGCTCTCTAAGGAATATTCCACTATTTCTCTGTCAGTTGATATCAAACAAAATTTTGAAAATAATTAACTTTTCCACAATAATTTGTATTTTCAAAATGCTCTAGATAATTTTTAATATTAATTCCTCAAACAAATCCCCATACAGGAGTATGGCATCATCAAACATTTTTCCATAGATGAAGGGTCTAATGCGTGGATATGAAGCATTTTAAGAATGGGTCAAAATGTGATTAGATTTCAGTCTCTAGATTTGTTAGCATACTTTTAAGTCAAGTGAATATTGCATGCTTTAGAAATATAAACAGAAAAATGAGCAAACTTTTAGATTTATAAATAAACTAAAATGGAACATAAACCAAGTTAGTAAAGCCTACTTCCACACAGGTAAAAACAATATCAGGGTATATAAACACTTGTACACCACATACATGCACACATGCATAAAAACAATAAAAATAAATATTAACTCTTCTATCCTAAGTTGCTTTAACCAACTCTAATTCTCTTGTGGATTTCATGGTAGACATCACAACAGGTACTACCTTTTCCCTTCAACTTAAGACAACTTCAACTTGCCTTTGTGATTTCGAACAAGTCCTGTCCAACTTGCATTTCCTGTTGTGCTAATTCTGGGTGACCCAGATTGGCAATCTCAGAGACTGAAACAGCAAATGGTTTGGCTGTATCAGATGACTCCGATAAAATATCAAAGGTGATTTAAATAAAAAACAAACTTGTAGCTTAAAGTTATAAGTGCTAAATTCCTGCAGATGTTACTATATTTAAAGTATAGATCAATATGGCCTAAATTCATTGAAACCATATTGCTCTTGTGGGCAAGGGATGGCACAATAATGCAATTACTATACAAATAGGAAATTCCTAACATTAGGAAAATGTCCCTAGAATTTTGGAAACAGCACATTTAGATACAAATTTCCATTAAGTATATATGAACTAACTAGGTCACCTAAGAGTAAGTGTTTTGCTTGCTTTCTGTACAAGTCACACACTTGGAACATAAGAATGAGAGGTTTAATAGTATAAAAGTATTATCTTTCTTTCTTACTTTCTACGCTGTTTGTCATTATTCCCCTACCCCAGAATTATAGAGTTACTGCTGTTTCTTTTTGTTTTCCTCTTTCAAACAAAAGTTCTCAAATTTGACAACAGTTAAAATCAACTCCAAAGATTTTTAGAAATACTGGTGCCTGGGTCCCAAGTCCCAAGATTCTTATTTGAATGCCTGTAGTGAGACAATTAATAGTATCATTTTTAAGATTCCTCAGATGGTCCTAATGTACAGTCAGCATTAAATGCCACTGATCTAGAGGCATTTACTTTACTTCAGAGTAACAAAGTCACCTGTTCATAATTAATAATGAGAAAGACTATTGCCACTGAAAAGGTTATAGTATATGAACGGCAGTTTTACATAAGTTTGCGTGTTAATTGAAGAATACCTTCTGAATGAGTGGCATGGCTTTTAAAAACTTTTTAGACACCTATTAGTTCCATGAAAAAAGGGACTATACTTATCTTGGTTAGAATTACATTTCCAAGTGTAACTCCTCATTAATAACATTTTAAACACTTGATAAAATTTATTGGATAAATGAACAACTGTACTGACAGAAACCACTAAATTTTTAAAAAGAAAACCATATATATTATGACAATTATTTGAATATTATCTTTTCCTAAAAGTTAAATCCTACTGCACTCTCCTGTGTCATAGTCCCTAAAGAAGCTTCCCAGGTACTGAATGTAAAAGCCAGCAAGATTCTTAAGTCTCAGTGGAACTCTATCAATTTTAAGATACTGATTTTGGAGACACTTCATTTTCAGTGCCATTTAGTGTCCAGTTGTAGTCATGACTCTATGAAGAGGAGTCATCCATACTGATTCCTTAGCCAATTTCTAACGAGCTAACAATGCTGCAGGGCTTCTTTATAATATACTAATTAAAGTTTAACTTCTATAGAAAACAGGTTATACCTGCTATACAATTCTAACAGTTCAAAGGTTCTCTTGTTTAATAAGAATTTCTATGATAGTTTTTATTAACAAGTGCCTATGTTGTATATGAAATGCCTTAATACACATTTCATCATGAGAAAATCTTTCACTTGAATATTTCTTCAATTCTATCTAGGAAGATATCTTTTCAAACTCCTGAAAGTATTTTACCAAAACTAGTTAAATAATGTAATTAACATTATCTGACTGTTCCAAATCTGTAATATTACTGAACGGGATTAATGAAATAATATATATAATGCAAAGGATAAATTTGTTCAGTTTAGTCAACTATGGGTAATAGTATGGACAGTCCTCAAAAAATTAAAAATAGAACTACCATATGACTCAGCAATTTCTCTTCTGGGTACTTTCAAGGAAATGAATGCAGGGTATCAAAAGGCTATACACTTATGTTTATTACAGCATTGAAGCATAATTCACAATAGTCAAGCTAACTATATGTCAATGAATAAATGGGTAAAGATGATGGGGGGAGTGAAATATCATTCAGTCAAGAAAACAAAGGAGCTCTTGACATTTCTGACATCATGGATTTTGACCTTAAGGATTTTATGCTAAGTCAAATAAGTCAGACTAAGAAAGGTAAATACTATAAGTGATACAGCTCTTTGACTCTTTATGTGTGGAATCTAAATAAGATAAGGAAACGGAGGAACAAGGAATAGAGGGGTTGTTGCCAGTTTGAGAGATAAATGAAAAAATGTTGTTTAAGGGCTACACATGTCCAGTTAAAATATTTAAAAGTTTGGGAATCTAAAGTTATGCTAATCATACTATATTATATACTTGAATGTTAAGAGAATAGATTGTAAATAGTCTTAACACAAAAAAGAAATGGTAACTATGTGCTAGGACAGAGATAACACAATGCTAGCTGATACTGTGGTGATAATCATTTCACAATTTATAAATATATCACTAAATGAACTCATTATACAACTTAAATTTATATAATATTATGTCTCTATAATTCAATTAAAATGGGAGAAAGGGAGAGAAAAGAAATAAATACTATGCTTAATCAATCTCTTAACTCAAAAGTTACAACACTATGAGTAAAATTAAATGTTTTATTTTGAAATTCTTTTCAAATATTTTTTGTACATGTAATAGTAATGGTTTGTTTCTCTTATTATTTATAAATTAAATGAAATTTAAAGCAGATGTCAAAAATTAGCATTCAAAATCTAATAATAAAATATCTGTTTCACCAATTGAAAATCAGACGATTTCAGGGGCCTCCCTGGTGGAGCAAGGAGTTAAGCTGCAGTACTATAAAACACTGCAGCCACTACAGCACGAGTTTGATCCCCAGTGGGCCAGGGAGCTAATCCACATGGCAGAACAGACCTCTCCTATCTCCCGGACTGCTTCTCTCAGTAGTGTATTTTAGTCATTCTGCCTGTTATGTTTCCCACTCTCTCTGGCGAATCCTCTCACCTCCCCCTCCACACCTCTGGCTTGTACCCCAGTTCTTTTAAGCATAAATAATCTTTTGAAACAAAAGAAAATTAGAAGCTATCCAGTATCTATAAACATTCTATAAAATTCACTTTACCTCATGATGATACAAGAGATACTTACTTTTTTCATCCTTCCTGTTGATGTTTAAATTCTCCTCAATTAACCTTATCACTTTCATAACACAATGAATTACTCTTTCCTTATATCATACCTTTAACTTCAATTATTTAAAAACAGACATAGTTATTAATAACTATGTTTTATAAAATTTGCAAAGAATAAGGGGCTATGCAAAGTGAAATAAGCCAGAAGGAGAAAGAGAAGTACTAAATGGTTTCACTCATATGTAGGATATAAAGGAAACAAAACAAAGGGTTGAACAAAACCAAACCAAAAACAATCTCTGGAAATCTGACTGTAAAACTTCGGTTACTGGAGGGGGAAAGAGAAGGTGCAGAGCAAATCAGGGAGGGGGCCCAACGGACTATGGTGGAGAACTATGGGTGCCTTGGTGGTGGGTGCAGTATCGTGACATACATGTGAAGAGGTGTGATCCCACACCTCTGAATCATATGAACAGTTGTAAACCAATGTTATCTCGATAAAAAAATTGGATAAAAGTATTACCAAGTCAGAGTAACGGGATTTAGGACAATGTTAGCTACTTTTTAAGAACAGATTTTGTACAAAGGGATGCAGGCAGTCTCCTAGACAAGTTAATTTTAGCCAGTGTGTAAGAATACTCTGTATTCTCAGGGAAAATGCAACTCTGCTGTAAGAGAGCCAAAATTTTCTAAACAGAGTGACCCTTGTTGTCTTTGTGTGTACTGATCAATTCTTTGGGATTTGGGGGGTGGGAGGTGGAGAAAAGGGGCAGATTTTCACAGTTTGTAGCCATAGAAGTTTAACTGGCAAGATCGGATCAAAAGCATAAAAAATTCACAAGGTAACATTAAAGCATTGCAAGATATAAAAATTAACATTAGTGATAATAATGGGTGCAGTTTTTTGCTTATTTTATTCACTGTTTATATTAAAATCTGATATGCAAATTTAAAGTCGTAAACACTATACTTAAGTATAAGTGTGTATGTGTAATAATATATATTTGTTGTAACTATTTTTTGTTAGCATCTTAATTTATCTGATTATTTGGCATATTGATAATAAGCAATTGAAAGAAGAGTATTATAATCATAGCAACAATGACTAACCTAAGTCTCAGGAAGATTACAGGCATGCTATTTCTTTTCAAGTTAAAATGTAAAAAACAAAAATTGTCAGGTTAGCAAATATTTACTTAAATATATTAGGTACTATGATGGGTACAGAAATAAGGTAACCAGGGTTTAAACTATCTGAATAATTTCTGTTGAATCTGAGGTACATTTATTTTTGAAATGCAAAAGACTATCAAACTCAACTAACATTCTTAAAGAAAACGCTAAGTCTATTGCTGTTCTGTGTTCTAAGTGAATTTCAAATATGCTTTGTAAGAAATTCATACTCGGGGCTGTGATTCTATGTACTTTGGGTGAACTGCTAAAAGTCACTTAAAATTCACAAGGAAAAGAGTTGAGAGTTAGAACAAAATAAAGGAAGTGTAAAGGTAGTGACAAAAGAAAAGGCAGGCATATGAGGGGTTGAAGAAAGCTCTTGGCAAGAGGAACAAAGTGAAAGTCAATTCCCAGGGCAAAAAAAAAAAAATGCAGGCATGAATAACGATGTTAAAAATTGGTAATATTACCAACTTCTTCATAAATATCTCTTCTAAACATGCTATGTTTAGTGGCTTAGGGTACAAAAGATATGACTAAAGCAAAAGCCTTAAAAAGAGGCTTTCAACTAGGAAAATAATTTACACAACAAGCACAAGTGTAGTCACTCCAGCTGGCATGCTGCTATCCATCTTAATTATAGCAATAAATGAACTGCTGGCCATCACTTTTAAAAGACTATGGAAAACTGGAGGGTAACCAAAAGATCAGAAAGAAAAGCTTTATGTTAAAATAAAGTGATGATTTAATTGGAAATCAGGCCATCATGCTGATGATACATTTTTGTTTGGAAAAACAAGGTAGCTTGTCTTTGGAAATTATATCAATCTGACCTTGCAAAATTCTTGGTAAATTAATAAGTAACTACACAATTTGTGTATTATCTGCACTAAAGACTGTAGTTATAGAAACCATTTTTACTACTGGAAATAATTACACAGTGGGATTGGGACAGCAGAGGGTAGACTGATTGAAGATCTGATCAACGACTGCATTGCCTTCCTCTAAAGCAGCTGTCCTCAGTGTTGCATGACCAGCAGCATCAACAACATATGGAAATTTGTTAGATATGCAAATTATGCATCCTATATCAGAAGTACTAAATAGAAAACTTTACAGCAGAACCCAACAATCTATGCTTTGGCAAATTCTCCAGGAGATTCTGAAGCATAATCAAGTTTGAAAACCATCTAAATGAAAGCTCCATGGGATTATACTGCTGTTCTCTACAGTATCCCCAGGACTCAGTCCTTAAGGATGCACAGCAAAAAATACTTGCTTAAAGAATGAATTAAAAAAATAAATTCTTTCTAAAGAGATATTCCAAACTATCATTTTAGGTTATTTTTAGTACTAACAAGTAACTAATTTCATTTACAGAAGTCAAACTTTTAAAAACTTTATTAAAATGGTTGAGTTCTTTTTCAAATTTAGAGTCTATTGTATTTGAAAAATCAAATTATCTCTAAAAAGATATCATGATATTATACTCGTATTTTGAATCTGTGGTTTCTTTGTTGTTGTTTATGGGGAAGGATTATTTTAACGTGGGACTGGTTTTAAAAAATACACTCTAGGGCTTCCCTAGTGGCGCAGAGAGTTGAGCAACGCACTGTGAAGCATCTGTGGCACAGCAGCGCAAGTTCAATCCCCAGCCAGGGAGGGGACGACCCACATGGCACAGCAGACTTCTCCTGCCTTGCCTTTTGCTCCCCTCAGCAGTGTGTTTCAGTAGATCTGCCTGTTCTGCTCCCCACTATGTCTCTGGTGAATTATATCACCTTCCATGACTCTGGGCTTTACCCCAACTCTTGTATGCATAAATAAATAAATCTTTAAAAAAATACACTCTATTATGTACTACTCTCTGTAACTAGATCAATTATTTTTTAAATTTAGACTCCATTTATACTTTCAGTTATCACTTTTTTTTACTCAGCATAACATAATATTCACAAAGTTGTGTCTCTAGCACATTAGATTGGTTCAATTCATATATACAAGTGTACAGCCTGCAAAAAATAGGCTTTATTTTTTCAGTCATTGTTTACAAAGAATGAACAAATATCAAACTGTGAAAAATAATAGGATTTGTATCTGTAAACTCTAAATTTATATTGCTTATTAAATAAGGGAACAAATGCCAACTGGAAATTTATGAAGCTCAAGGAGCAGAGTAATGGGCAACATCATTTCACAGAGTACAATTTTAGGAGACACAATATTATATTTTTTGTTTGAATTATAAACTTTAGTAGAAAATGGGAAATTTTGCAATATATTTTAACTCTAGGACACCATTTAACATAGCCTCACAAAAAATATTACTTTAAAAAATTCAATTTATTTCTAATCGGAAACCTGTCATTAAAATTTGAAACCTGAAAGTCCACAATGAGAAAATTAGCAAGTACTTTAATGCCACTAAATCAGTGCACATTCCTTTTATAAAAATGATTATTTCACATGCTAACATATGAGAAAAAAAATGTCTAAAGCTAAGAGATGAATCAAGAATCCTTGATCTTTGAAAAGGAATAATAATCCACAGGAGGACACGCCCCTTTTCCTAAATGTCATCTGTGAGGTTAACCATGCCAATAATTTTTGACACCATGCATGTCAACATGGGAAGAATCAACAGGGAAGAATCAAAGAAATAGAGAACCAGATAGTGAAAACTGACTATATTCTAAATCCTAGGCAGTGGGTACTGATGAAGAATGTCCAGAATGTTACTAAGTCCACTACAATTTAACTTAAAATCAAAACTGGTACTGATGCCTTTATCCATCTTTTGGTTCTAGGAGGAAGAATCCCTAAGCACTGTTTTACTTCTTGACTCTTCCTCATCCTCCAACTTTAACAACTTGCTCAATCAATTCCTACTTGGTTCCAAGTTTAGTTCTGCTCCTTTGGTTTGGTTCTTTTGTGTTGGTCCATAGGTCTATTTAGATCTCTTCTATTCTAAACATTTTCAAGAGAATCAAACTTATCTCTGTGTCTTCCTATTTATATCCTTACTGTTATAGTCAAAATCCATTGTCTGCACTGTTATCCAATTATTTGTGTAGTTACACACCTTTTGAATAGATACACTGAATCTTAACTCACATTTATCTTGTACAATAGGAATATGCAATGGTTTGTTCATAATGGCCATCAAATAATATTAATTATTAAATTAATTATTTTTTTTAAAGATTTTATTTATTTATACAAGCACTGGGGTACAGGCCAGAGGTGTGGGGGGGTGGTGAGAGGATTCACCACAGAGAGCGGGGAGCAGAACAGGCAG
Source organism: Galemys pyrenaicus (assembly GCA_019455555.1). Lineage (NCBI taxonomy): Eukaryota > Metazoa > Chordata > Mammalia > Eulipotyphla > Talpidae > Galemys > Galemys pyrenaicus. The sequence goes on along the minus strand of JAGFMF010011942.1, from coordinate 4,248,194 downwards.
ATCAACGGAAGTACACT
>JAGFMF010011942.1:4233716-4248127 GCA_019455555.1 Galemys pyrenaicus | reverse complement strand
CTCTCTGGCCGGCAGCAGGGATCGAACTCGTGCTGCAGTGGTTGCGGTCTGTTCCATAGTGCGTTGCTTAACCCACTGCGCCACCAGGGAGGCCCCATTAAATTAATTATTAAATAGTGTTGTAGTTAGCAATTATTACTTTGCCTATTCAGTTCCTTCTGTTACATCTCCAGTTTTCATGAAACTGCGCAGAAATCTGCCAACTTCCCCTCTTCTAATTAGAGTTGATTGGTTCTAAAACAGTACCTGATATAAGGTGAAACAAACAAAATCTTGTATGTGAATCTGGAAATGAAGTTAGGCATGTAATTCAGTTTATGAAATGGGTGAGAACCATTATAAATCCATGAGCCATATGGCATTAGAATCAAAAGTCTGAAAAAAGAGAGAAGGCACATAGAAAGAAGTGATAAACAGGAAAGAACTGATAGCATCCATTCCCTTGATTCTAATTAGTTAAATATTTTTCAGAGGTATAGTCATTGGGTTGCCAAACTTTCAATATGGTTGCAGTTAATAGTAAATGAAAAAAGAAAAAATCACTCTCCAGACTAAATAACTTCTCTCATGACAATAAATATGTGAGTTTCAAGAGAAGGCCATAGAGCTGTGTAGTTCTAGGTGTACTCCATGTAATCTGAAATAAAGAAAATAATTTTTAGGAGTACTTTTGGATTATGTTTCATATCTTATGCTAATGGAAAAATTAGACAGTGAGTGAGGTGACAGCTTCCCCTCTAAAGCTGTGTGTATCTGTAACAGGGAACTAAGACATGTCTTAAAAGATCTACAGGTCCCCTGTCCCTTACACTTCTAGTTTCAGTAATGACACTTTAGGCACAAATATATTCAGAGGAGGAGGGTCATGTGCTATGAGCCACACATGAGAAATAAAAGGGAAATTAAATATAATCAATCTACTACCTCAAACTACTATACTTTCTGAGTGGTTTCAGTTATGTAAGAATTAATTTAATTATTTTAGTTTTAGGTGTTCTACATGTTGTCTTTAACCATACTTTAGTGGAAGGGCCATGGTTTTCTGACCACCGATGTAGCATTCTTAAGGAAACAGACTAGAACTATATTGCAAAAATACAGTTTTTTTTGTTGCTTCTTAGTTATTGGATTACTATGGCACTTGAAGGGATTCATAATGTCTTTCATATATTATTCATCCCAATTCACAAGCTGAAGCAGTTTTATATAAATCAAGCCAAGTTTAATACTTGACAAATAAGGTCAGCTAAAAACTCTGGAATCATTAAATACATATAGTCAGGTGCTCCTTATATTTTTAAATTAAGAAAAAAATAACTTTTACTCCCTGTTATAATTTTAGTATTTTATTCCTTCAGTTGATTCTTTTAAAACAAGTTTATGTATATTTTAAAGTCTAATCTCCTTGAAATAGTTCTTGACTAGCTGTGAAGTAAATGTCAGATACAAAGGAAGGCCTAAAAATCAGAACAATTTAGATTTCTAAATGCCAAAATACAATCTAAAAAAATATATATCATTAACCTAGACTGGCAGTATCTAAAAGAAACATTTATGAGTGATGTTCCTGAAAAATGCCATAGATAATAGCTATAGGGAGAATGTGGCCTAGTGGTATCTATTTGAATCAAGTTAGTTATAAATATGTTTTGTATGACTCTATACTCAAAAAGTTTCAACATTTATGTTATATCGATTTCTAGGAGGGTTAACTCTGTCTTATAAAATTAGCCCTGTTAAATTTCTCTAGTGAATCTCCAAAGAAGAAATAAAATTGAATACCCATTTCTCTTAGCAGTACCTATATTAGAACAACAAAAATGTTTTACATATATATATATATATATACTTCAAAATTTTCTATAATTAATGAGAATAGTTCGGCTATAAAAATTTTTTATATTATCTGTAATGAGGTCATACTCCTGAAAATCCCTAAAGCTTCTAGCTTCTATCTATAAAGAGCTATGTATGCAACAAATCAGGCAAATGGTCCAGTTCTTATTGGCAACATCTCTTTTTATAAAATCACCCAAATTTAAGTACGTTTGAAATTAAAAATTGGATGATATAAACTCCAAAGCATGTAGATCTTATATTCAGCTTCACAGAAATAAACAGTAGGTTTCTTTTTTTTCTCCTTCGTATTTTCTTTTTTTGTATTTTTATTTTCTCCTTTTTTATTTTTATTTATGGCACAGAAATAGCTGATACCAGAAATCAAATAATCCTAAGTCTGGATAAAGCATTTTATCTGTGTAGTGTATTCATGTAATGTATTTTATTTGTAAACATAGCTAGGGTAATATTTCCTAAACACTGGTTATTCCAAGAGTGTCTAATCAGACATCAGATTAAACAATGTTAATATATTTCTCAGCATCAGGATTTACCAAGTTTACTTGTACTGCACACTCTGAAAGTGACTCTAACTATAACCCATCTTTAAAATTAATTTGAACATGATCTAATTATTGGTATCACCAGAATTGGGGACATTTCTCTAGGACTACTATGCTGCAAGCTTCAACATAATCCATTCTATTAAACATGGTCAAAAAGTTATCAAGTTCCTCTGTATGTTTTCTTCACATACTTACAAGTGTGAATTTGTTAACTACATGTTTGAGCAATATTTTAGTAGTCATCATATAGGCTTACATTTTTAGGTTTGCAAATCTCTGCAAAACGCCAATCAGCAAACAAACTCTGCAAATGTGATTTAAACTTAAATGTGGACTGATATTTTAAAATCACTAATGAAAATGAAGAATAAATTTAATTCCAAGAAATTGGTATTCTAAAGCTCCATAATCATGGATGGCAATGTCTTTAATTAAACATTCAAATTTCTCAATTCAAAATAATTAAATTACTAATTGAGAGGTATCTTTTTTACAGTTTGGTAGTGGTACCACTATTTCAATAATTTTGCACTAGTTGTTTATTTAAAAATAATACACATTATGAGTATTCAAATCACATGAAAAAGTATGTAAAAAAGAGACTCCCCTCTCTTTTAGAAATAGCCGTTATTGGGGTTCATATATGTTTTTCAGGGAAAAGCATTTTAAGTGATTTTGTCTAAATACTATTCTGTTTTTATGCAAATAAGCATACTATATGCATTGTTCTGCCACCCTTTTTCTTACTATTAATCTTTATAATTTTAATAAAGAAGGTAAAAGAAAACTATAGTGGGGTACTTTTATACTTCTTCTTGAAGGTACAATGTATTAAGTTTAATAGTGGAAGTATTAATGATAATAGTTAACATTTTTTTAAAATGTATTTATTTATGCATACAAGCATTGGGGTATAGGCCAGAGGTGTGGGTGGTGAGAGGATCCATCAGTGACAGAGCAGGGAGCAGAACAGGGACTGACTGAAATACACTGCTTAGGGGAGCAGCAGGCAAGGCAGGAGAGGTCTGCTGCACCATGTGGGCCACCTCCCTGACTGGCGGTAGTGGCTGTGGCTGTGGTCCGCATCATAGTTTGTTGCTTAACCCACTGCACCACCAGGGAGGCCCCATAGTTAACATTTCTAAAGCCATACTACTTGTCATTCACTTTACTAATCATTATCTCTTCTTTCAACAAACCTCTGACATAATTACTATTATTCTTTTCATTTTACAGACAAAGAAAGTGACATAGAGATTACAAACTTTTCCACTTAAGTAATTTGTTTCAGTTATTCATTCTTCCTCCTTCCTTTCATTAAAATCCTAAACATAACCACTTAATTATTGATATAATCTCTAAGTCTTGACTGTAAAATCTCAGGGACTTGGGCCCTCAAGAGTAAGCTGGAACCTTATGGAATCTAATTACTAAGTTCATAATATACCCATTTTATATTTGAAAATAAAAATAACAAAAAGGAAGGCTTCTTAAGTAAAAATGACTTTTACTAGGAGTATATTTTTATGATTAAAGTTAAGTTACCACTAAAAAATTACAGGCATTCAAAATACAAGAAATCTTAAGTTACAGTTTCTTCCTATTACTTCAAGGAGAAGAAAAATGAGACATTTAGTCAAATTTATTATCCTTTCATACAGGTCTATAAGCTAAAAGAAACAGAAAATCTATACCTGAACAACAGAACAGATATAAATTCCTCACATGGACAACATCTGCAATACTATCAGAAAGAGTGGTCTCTGACTCTTCCCCAAAAGTTGCAAATTCACCATCAGCGAATTAGCTTTTTATTGTTTCATTATAATTGTGGGACATATATCTATGGAGATAAGATAAATAATCATGGATAAATGCTATCATCATAGTTATTAATTCACCACTTACCCTTGCTTCTGTCTCCAGACCTTATTCCTTCCTCACAAGACTTGTATTCTATAAGGCTTCACCAATGTTATTGTTTTTCTCTGAAATAAATCCAATCTCTCTATCTTTATTTAAAATATAGGCACTGGAAAGAAATGGAATACTGAACTCTCATAAAGCTTGCTCACTGTTAAGTGGAGTACAAGTTAACACTCCTTGTGTATTGCTTTTTGTCCATCATAATTTCTCACTCTGTTAATGCTTGCCTATATTGCACTTATATTTCTATGACTCAATTATTTTATTTATGGTCCATTGTGACTGGCAATCTCAATGTGCAATATACTCTTACTTGAGCATTCCAGTACGGATAAAGGAAGTTCAAAAAGAGACAATACAAAGGTCATTTTAGTGGGCTGTGAAAATCACACAACACTCACAATCACATGAAAGGAAGCCACTCAGTACTAGACTAATATTGTCACTGAATAAGAAAAATAGAGAACAGAAATACGAAATGACTAACCAAGTTAACCAAAATCCCAGGACTGCTGACAAAGGCAGAACTAAAATCTAGATCTCATAATCCCTCTGCATTCATCACTGGCAGTCAGGCTTCACTAGGAAGAAAAGTTCCTGATCACTGCTATTAAGTTGACAATGATTCTGATCACCGCTACTGATTCAAAAATAATAAACCAACACTAACTATGAAATGTTCTCTACTTTAATCACTAAATAATTAAGCTAGTGGAGTATAGGGACTGTTCACATGGGACCTGTTTTCTTAATTTCTTGTACTCATTTTATTTTGTTTTGTGAATAAACTATATGGTTAACAAGTACACACAGGTTTTGTTGTGAGAATCAGGTTTTTGTAGTTTTTTTTTTTAAGGTTAGTAGTACATTTTGTATCCTTCAAATAACTAAAGAGAAATAGCTAATAGATTATGCAATATTTCCAGAAGGCAAAGTAAATAACCAACAAAAAGGTAAAGTAAAAGATGATCTTTTTTTTTTTTTAAGATTTATTTATTTATGCATACAAGCACTGGGGTACAGGCCAGAGGTGTAGGGGGGGTGAGAGGATTCACCACAGAGAGCAGGGAGCAGAACAGGCAGATCAACAGAAGTACACTGCTGAGAGGAGCAGCGGGCACAGCAGGAGAGGTCTGCCACACCATGTGGGTCCCCGGTCCCCCGGTGTCCCCCTCGGTCCCCCGGTGTCCCCCTCCCCCCCCCGGCCGGCAGCAGGGATCGAACTCGTGGTGCAGTGGCTGCGATTTGCTTCGTAGTGCGTTGCTTAACCCACTGCGCCACCAGGGGAGGCCCCTAAAGTAAAAGATGATCTTATGTTTGAAGTGTTTCTGGACTTTGTTTGATGGCTTCTTAAGTATTTTTTGTGGGTGGATAAGATTGTTACTTTTATTTTTATTTCTGCCTGTCATTCCAATAGCTAAGTCATTTGGAATCTCAACCTGTTTGGTTACTACATACTGCTTTGGAAAATATAATTACTCCTCAGTTATTCTAACTATTTCTCTTACAGAGGAAGTCTCTTAATTTCTATTTAAAAAATGCATGTGGACAAGAGGAGACAGCACTCAAAATTTGTCAATCTTAAGTATCATCCACACCTAACATTGTAATAAGAATGAGATTGGAACTACTGGAAAAATAATGTTTATTTTGTAACCTGTTCATACTACCTTTGATGTGTGTTTTCACATAAAAGGATTAAGTTCAGAAGGAAAGATTTGCAAACAATGGAGACTGTGCTTGAAAATAAATATAGTAATACTAGTTATTTGGTAGTTCCTGAGGTAAGGCTTTGTATCTAAATAGGAATGTTCTTATAAATACACCTGACTCATCGTGAAAGAACTTAATATATCTTCCTGAACAACCCACAGCCATCTAAGAAATAAATGAAACATATTTACTTTGATGTGACTATCAGTCTTGTCTAGACTGTCTAGAAAGCAGGGTCTCATGTCTAGGACAGGGGTGAAGGGAAAAGTAGTAGGAAGGTAAGATGTGGGGAAAGTCTTACAAAATTCAAGCAATGAGGACTTATTTAATTGGGCACTATTTGTAAATAAACCAAGGGAGGGAACCTATAACTAGAATAAATCTACAGTATTCTGGCTCTGAATAGGGCCTCTATTCATTCAGGCCAGGCGTGAACCACCATGCAGATGTAGAGATACTGTTCTAACAAACATACCCTGTTGGTTGATTTTTGTCTCCCTAAGTCTCTATCCATTTCTTGTTCCCAGAGATTTGTTCAGTTATGAGATATACTTTTTTCAGATTTTGAGTAACCACTGATTCAGTTCTGTTATACTACTCATTTCTCTAATTTCAACTTCCTCTGTACATGTTAAGTGGAAACTTTACTCCAGTCCCAGCCTCATCTTTAGGTGGAGGAAAGCAGAAGCTCAATGCTTAAGTCTAAGAGGCCAATTGATTTCTGAATTAGAACTGAAAACTCAGTAGTAAATTAGTAGCAGATGCTCCATCCCTCTGTGGAAGAATAGCTTCAAAAAACTGTTTTTCTAGATTCTCAACTGTTTCAGGAGTGGGACTAAATCTATAGAGACACGCTTATATACCGAACACAGATCTGAGTATATTCAGTTATGCTCAGTGCTCAGCTGGAAATCAACAGTACACTATGTTCATGTAATTTTATGATTAAATTATATTCCCTAACATTACTTAATTTAGGAAACTGATTACACTCAGAATTCCTAAATTATAATAAAGAACCATGAATTCACATTCTGTTATTAGAGAATTTGACAAACACTGTTAAATTTGGCCAGTAGTTCTTGCAAATTATGTCAGCTCTGCATCAAATTTCCCTGTAATAGGTCTTCTAGTCACTCTTCTTTCTCATTCAAGAAAACAAAATAAGAGAAAGTAGTTATTTTAAGGAAAGAGTCAAATTTGAAATTACTAGAATACATTATCAGTAGGTGTACCAGCAAAGGAGACAGAGGAAAGTATGTTAATAGTATGATGCTACTAGTCCATATAAACAATCTGTGGCAATGTATTTTTTAAATAACAATTTCCCTTTAATGTTAGTTTCCAAATCTTACCTTTCTTTTCTGCCTACAGAGATACATTGTCTCCTGTACTTCCCTCAGCAGTAAAAGCTGTTCTGTAAGTATCATTTGTCCTCAGTTTTTCAGAGTACTCACTTTCTTGTGATTACATCTTTCATTATAAAACTTAAACTTTTTACATATATTTCAGAAAATAAAATACTTGTTAATAATGAAAATAATTTTACTCCATTAACCCTTGACTCTGCCTTCATGTTGAAAATTGAGAGCGCTATCTTTTATATGTCATCATATATGTCTATGGGTGGCAACAATGCTAGTCTGAAACATATGTTACAGACCAAGAAACCAAGATCCAGAATGTCATAGAAATGAGTAACAATTTTTCAAGTAGTAGAAGAGAAAAGCAACACTGTCATGTAATCTATGTGCAAATAAACTAAAGGAAAGAACCCAAAAAAAACATAAAATTGACTCTGAAAGGTCATTGATATGGCCCAACTAGTTTTATATCGTTAAAGAAAAAGTCACACTCACTTGGCTTTTGATAATACTTTGCTCAGCTAATTTTTGCTACATATGCTATACTGCATTCAAAGTCCTATATTTTGAAAGAATGAAAGTGAGTCTAGATTTTATTATTAAAAAATAAAAAAGATCAGTCTTTAACCTTAAAGTTATTTATACAAATATACTGGCTACTGTTTTGTAAAGCACCAGTATGTATAGAGTATTGTTGGCATTCAATAAGTAGGATAAATCAGTAACAATGTGTTGCATCTTACTAGTTTATCTGGACATTTACAACCTGTTAGGAAAATTTTAGAGTTTCTGGGCAGAAATTCAGGACAAAAGTTGACAATCAGACCACATCAGCAAAAACCAACTAACCAGGCTGTTTTAAGGGGAATGACAGAATAAAATCAAGTAAGTTAAAATTCAGAAGTAGAAAGAATCCAAAGTAAAGTAATAAATCAAGGTTTATAAAAAAAGTCTTTAAGTAAAAAGATTATAAGAATTAAGATTATTTTAGAGAACAGACATCAGTTGGACTTAAAGCTAAGTTTTCAGCTATCAAATACCATCAAATAATAAAATACTGTAAAAAATCCAATTCTTACAATTATCCCACATAAAAGGATAGTCTTAATATCTTCAATAACCTATGGTTTTGAAAATAATTACCTTAGATACATCTCTATATTTTCTGGATGATTTTACATTTACTGTATAATGACTATTAAAGCTATAGAATAAAGTCACTCAAGTTTTTGTTTTGTGTTAACTTGAATTGATACCTGGAAGAATAATTAGGCTAACTTTATTTCACTTATACTTATTCTTCATTACATAGCTGGGTTAATTATGGTAAATATTGTTTGTCTAAAAGAACCATAACTCATAAAATTTATCATTCTTTAATTAAATTCTAAAAGCAAGTTAAAAATGCCTCAATAAAGATATTTCTTATCCAAAGTCAGTTTTAAAAAGGCTTCACTAATAACAAGATTTCTAATATTGACTAGTGCATTTATTCAATTCATCATATATGTATAGGGAATATACTACTATCAGTAGACACTGAATAGAAAACAAGATTAAGAAGATACAGTCCCTGTCTCCAGGAACAAAAAATCTGCTAAGGGAGCTTGATGAGAATAAACAGGTAACAAGTGGTAAATGAAATTAGTTCTGGAACCATAATCCCAGAAATCTAGTGACATCTTCACAAGGCATCTAACTGTATATATACATTATTCAGGGAAGATAAGGTTATGGAGGAGGATATGAAAGAATGTTTTAGAATAAGACCAGTGACAAGAATAATAACATCAAAGAACAAGAACATCAGGGCATACTTAGAAGTATAGCTAGAGCACAGAATTCCGAGAAAGACTGTTGAGGATGTTACATATAATGATAAGAAGCTTGTATATTATCTGTACTTTACCAGGGTGTCACTGAACAATTGTAAACAAACACCAGATTTCATTTATATCTTTTATCATTTTGATGGCAGAGGGAAAAAGAGATTGGAAAGCAGCTAGACTGAAGGTTAGGAAATCCTTTAGACTACGTCTATCTTTTCACTTCCTTAAAATATTATGATCTTTGTGTTCTATAGTACTCGGAGTCTACAGAGTCTACCTATACCTGTATCTGCATTTTAAACACACACCCTTTCATACTCCTAAGTTACCTCTAGCTAATTACTTATACTAATGAACTAAAGCCACAATACTTTCTCAGACAGAGTGAACCACATATGGTCTGCAAATTACTTCTAAATTTGCATATCAACTTCAGGATTGCAATACAATGATGCTTCATTATCAGACAAAAACTGTCATAGTGAATCTGATACTAATAACTTGTGGATACATGCTAAGAGTTTGTGAATGCTTTATTAGTTTTACCTAGTAAGTAGTTTCAGGGTTGATGTCAATAAATAACATGACAACAATCTCATGCACATCCATTTCTTGAGTGGAAAATAAAGATAGAGTAGGGAGGTGCTTCAGCTGACAATTTAATGTTTTTGAACAATCTGGGGCATTTCTTCTTTATGTACTCATCATGGGATAAATTGGATTTATAATTGGAAAGACAGAAAATTAACCAAAATTAAATACAGAATAGTAGTAATTTACTGAGAGCTTGTTATTTAACAACCACACTACTGAGTAAACTTTATGTGTATTAATTTATTTAACTTTCATAATAACCTTATGAGACAGGTGGTGTTATTCCTTGTACAAGATAAGTACAGTCTCTTCAGTGTCACCTGCTAGGGGGGTGCCCTATATACACAGATTTCAAAACCACATAATATGACTATTGCATTCTAGATTTGAGCATACCCTCAAATTCTAATCTATAACTGAAAGTAAACACAATGAAGTGAGCACTTACTTTAAAGAATGCCTGAAACTGTAAATAAAAATCCATAGGCTTCATACTCCAGTACTCTAGAACAGATAATTAATTTCAATATTAAATTTTTAAAAGCATCTCTGTGTTGGTGATTCTTAAATATGCCAGAGAACTGAGCCATTTCTTGAACTGGTATCTAAATTTTAGTAATAAATTAGGAGTCATTGTGTGTCAGATTAAGTAATTTTCTGTGGAATTCAATATTAATTTTCAATTAAAAATGTGGGTATTATTGTTTATTTTTTCCCCAAATGTTCAGTTGTCATCAACGTCACAATTAATAGTCAATTCTTTCTCCAACACTATGAAATATATTTTTATAATATAATGTACACCAAGAGCCTAAAAGATGTATATACAATTGTTTAGAAATTACTTTTCTTAACTGAAGTTCAAGAAAAAGTACCATTGATGTAAGCCAATACAAAGTGAATCTCATAAAAAGTATATGAACTTCCAGGGTCACATATAAATGATGGATTATCAATTTAAAGTGAAAATACAGTTGGAGTTATCTAAATTAGGGGATATTTGATAAAATAAAGAGGGGAAAATGTGACTAAAGACAGTTTCCCCATAAAAATAATTATATGGCTAAAAATCTAGGCAGAGTAATCAAGAAAAATACCAATTATTTTTCCCCTCCTATTGAAATGTACAACTGTTTTCACTTAATAGATACTACTTAAGTAATATGAAAAATATTCATTATTTTAATCATTGAACAATTTTGTTCTCTTCATGGCTTGGTACATTAGAGGAAAATATTCTTCTCAAGAGTATACCTACTTTAATTTTTCTAGTGATTTATTATTCAAAGTGTACAAAGAGCCAAGAACTAGGGGTTTAAAACACACATTATTTGTAGAGGAATTTTTTGAATTTCATTAATGAGAAGATATTTTTCAGCTTCCAAAATACTGCTAAGATTAAAATTATAATTTTAATAATTTCACTATTAAATTAGAGGGTACCAAAAAATTTTAATAAATAGAATCAACCTAGCATGCTCATAAGGTAGTGGTGCTCCCTCTATTGAATTATGGTTGAGAAAATGTGCCTTGTATTTAAAATCATAATTTTATCATCCACATGACTACATTACAATAATTGCAAAAATTTTCCTCTGTAATTTCTTTCAAATTACAGAAACACATAATCATTATCAATTTCTAAGAATAACAGTGAAAACCATATCTGCCCTTATAATTTCATAATACGTGTTATTTTTTTCTTAATACTTTTTGTTTTGGGGAAATTACATTTTAAGATTGTAATTTTCAACTTGTGTTTTTCTTTTGTTTCCTTTGAGTTGATAAAATTGAAATGCTACTTGACAAACTCTGGGACTATGAAACATCCTAATAAGAATGTGAATTTTGGGACTCCCTGGTGGTGCATAGGGTTAAGTCACAGAGCTATGAAACTATCAGAAGCCACTGTAGCATGAGTTCGATCCCCCTCATCTCAAATGAACTTAGTAGCATTGGTATGTTCACTTTACACATAAGAAAACAGGAACAACAACAACAAAAAAAACTAATGTTCAAGTCCATAGTCCAAGCTCTTGAGCTCCTATGCAATAGACTAAATGCTATCCATCCACCTTTGAATGAAATATGTGAGCACTGAGAGTCTATAAAATTAAAAGAAAGTTATATTTTAGTTATAATGGATCTATAGTTATAGTGCATACAAAAAAGAAAACATATTCCTCAAGCAGTCCAAATCTTTTCTGACCATTTAGATCAATTCTAAAAATTTATATCCTCTAAACCATACCTTAAAAAGTTCTACTCCTTTTTACTATTTCATCATTTAATTTAGAAAGGAGACATACTGATTACTAGCTAAGAAAAAAACAAATGAGCAGATACAGGGTATGTTTTAATAAACATATACTTACTTGCCTTTCTAGTATGATGAAAAGCAATTTTATCTTATACTAAACTGTCACTTCTAAAAGAAAACTTCTATTTGAGGACTGCATTACCATCCACAAGGGTTGTATGAATAGGGAATTAATCTAGCAGGGTAAATCCAAATATGTATTACATTTTTCTCTTAGATCTGATAGTAAAAGCATTATTCATATTTAGACCCACTCCTATCTTTGCAAAACTAGAAAACCAACATAAAAATTTTTGTAAGATGTCATATCTATCAGAAGATACTTCTGATAGAGAAGATACTTGCAGAATAAAATATAGATGCTACAAATTTGAATACTGAAAACTATCAGGAAGGAGCTGTTTTATTCATGAAATTATAAAATGGTCTATATTATATGTACCCACTTGATTTGTTTAAAGGAGTGAAGTATAAATGCAAATACTTTCCATTATGAGTATTTGAATAAGATCAAAGAGGTCCTCTTCTGAACCCTACAACTGGTAAGGAAATTAGAGAGATTACATGAAAGTATTTGAACAACTTCAAGAAATTTCTGAGCACTTCCAGCAGTGGAAGTCATCTTTCTTTTGCTTGACTTCTTCAGCACATACCTCAAATATCACTTCCTGAAAGAATTGTTCTGATTTTCCCCTAAACTCTAGACTAAGTGTGATAGGATCTTGACCCTCTAGTAGCTAGTTTATCGCAGTATTCCCAGCTCTAAGCACATTGCTTTGCACATATTGAGCACTCAATAAATATAGGACAAAAAAACAACATAAATCGTATGTTGAATCATTACTTGAGTTTTAATCTTGGATTGAGTAATGTGACTTGAAGCAAAGGTTTGAATCTATGTGAGGCACACATGAACCTAAGAACACTACTGTCTCTAAAAACTGTGACTAATTTGCTGCTGAGTTTTAGTTATCTGTTAACCTGTGCCTTCATCTATCTCTGTCTAAGAGAATGAAACAAGATGAATATTTAAGTCACCATCTCATTTTCATTTTTTTTCGAGCACTTTTTTTATCATATTTTACCTCTGACCATGAATTGCATGTCTTTAGATCTTCAACATTCCACCTCCCCACTCTGTAATACACACACACACACACACACACACTGACTTTTCCATAACTTTATTCCCGGGGAAGATAATTAGTTTTCAGCAGGAAGAAAAAGTATTCTTACTAGATACTGTTAGAAACTCAATAGTCTGTCATGTTTTTTGTCCAAGGATCTAGAAGAGAAGGTTGGGAATTGTGAAAGCAGAGCTCAGGATCTCCAGTAAGGGTGCGTGCCGCTGCCATCTCCCACTACTATTGTGAAAGTAAATTGTAAATTGAAAAAGTAGTCCTAACTCTCCCTCCTGGTGTTGATCCAACTTTTAAAAAATGTTTTAGCTGCATTAATTCAATAAATAGAAATGATTTGCTAACCCCTGAATTTGAGCTGGACCTGTCTTCACCAATAGAATGTGGCAGAAGCAATGATCTTCACACGTCTGCTTCTCTAAGAACCTTACTTCTCCCAAGAATAGAGAGTCTATTAGAGCATGGAAGAGAGTCAATTTCCCCTGAACAACCAGTCAACCAGAAGGAAAGCTACCCACATTAACATACGATAGACTGCAGTAGAATAAGGACATCTAACTAAAATCACACACACCAGCTGTCCAGATTAAATTACCAATCTGCAAAATACAATGGTTGCGGTTTTAAACCAGTATGTTTTGAATGCAGCATAGTTAACTGACAAATTCAATAAAGGTAGCTTCACTCCTTTTAATACTTTTTTTTTGTTCCATTTGGAGCTAGACAAATTCCATACCCATAACTCTCCAACTATCAAGGAAAATACTTGAGAATATACTGATAAGAGCTTTATCCACAATGTCAAATGCCCTCTTCCTCCATTCTGTCATATTAACAAGATCAAAACTCAGGGTCCTTTTCCTTATATGCTTAGAGAACACCTTCTTACTTTTCCAACCTACATTCACCTGTCAGGTTTTCTGAGTACTTAGGGCACTCCACAGAGTTGAACCAAATAATATGCGGGTGTCTAGTCAGATATGGCACCAATGATCCTGGCCATACTGTTGGCTGTCCCAAATAAAGCAAGTCAAAAGGCAAAAGAAAAATACCAGATGGTTCCTCCCTTAGGAGGAACATAAGGGAACCAAATGAGGATCAAGGAAAGGAATAAGAACAAT
>JAGFMF010011942.1:4188983-4230297 GCA_019455555.1 Galemys pyrenaicus | reverse complement strand
TCTGTGGTGAATCCTCTCACCCCCCCCCCCACACCTCTGGCCTGTACCCCAGTGCTTGTATGCATAAATAAATAAATCTTTAAAAAAAAAAAAAAAGAAAAGAGAAAATTAGCAATCGAGGTCCACTGACATTTTTCTAATAATACATTTATACTAATTGTGTCTATCCAAACTGTCTAAAAGAAAATATAATTGGAACATGACTCTGCCTCACCCAAATTAGCAGTTTGCCTTACAACATTGGAAACAGAGTTCTGAATTGGCAGAAATCTCAGAATAGATCCTTAGTCCATTCTTTTACTTACACTTGAGAAACTGATGTCCCCAAAAGAGAAATGACTAGCTCAAGTGCCTGAGGTAAACAGTTCTGATTCAAGCTTAGAAAAACAGCTTCCTGAAAATAGTACCCCATTAAATTGTAAATTGCTATTGAACAATGAATCCTCAATTAAAAAAAACAATATTTGGTGAATACTAAGCACTTAGCAGTTTTAAAATTAATAATTTTTAATAGTACCACATCACATAGTTGAAAGTTCATTATCAGAGTTTATGTTTTTCCCAAGGACTATTGAGATAAAAGGATAAGTTCCAAACATAATATCCCACTGGGGGTAAAAAAAAAAAAAAGCATTAAGTCTCAGAATGAACTAGTGAGCAATTTAGAAAATGTCCAGAGAAGGAGGCACAAAGACATAAAGATGACCCAGGTGAAGAAACAGTTAATTACAGGATCCCACCTCCTGATTGTAAATAATCAAGGAAAGTCTTTTTTAAAAGCAATACAAAATGTCACCACAGGCTGACGCTCTTTCTACAAGAATAATGAGATTCTTGTTCCTCGGATGCTGAGCACATACTTCATTGCCTTTATCACTGAATTCAGTTTTCATGGTTTATATATTCTCCCCCCTCCCTTCAAATAGGTAACATGCCATGCCTCAAATATATCTATGACTACGTAGTGATTAAAGACAACAAGAACTGCAAACGCAGTTTCACAAATTCCAATTTCTATCCTCTAAGTCTGGACACAAAATAATTAAAAACGTTTTGGAAATGAAAGGCTGCAGGCAGGGAAATCAGTCCCTTTGACTAAACCAGTCATTGGCACCGCAACCCACCGGGCTCAGCTATGCCAAGGGCTTCCAAGCAGGCGCGCTTGTCCTCCAGAACTTGCGTCCTCAATCTGGACACCGCGCCTTAGTGCCATAATCCTTTCTTTTAAAACACACTGACCCCGCACCGAGAATTTCGTGCACATTCCTGCCATTCCCCGTAAACTGGATAAAACCACGGATCTGAGGGTCTGAGGCTTCTGATCCCCAGATAAGTGGTGGTTAGGTACGGTCGAGTGTGCTACATATTCGCAGAAAGCGCGCAGCTTTGTGCGGGATAGAAACGCTAGCCTGCCGCGCCAGGAAAATCGCCACAAAGGAGATCTTAAAGCAGAACCTCTCCCCTTTAGCAGTTAAATGTGCGGAAAAACCTGTCCTCCAAGGTGGCCCAACCGAAAACAAATTGCAGCGCCACCGCATGGAAAAGGAAACGGGGCGTGTGCTTGTAGTCAGGGGGCTGTAGGTGGGCTTATATTTCTCAAAGTAACAAGAGGGGTACACTGGAAACCACAGTGGGCGTGTGGATCTTTGCATTTTACAAGCAACCTTTCCCTCCTCCTACCTTTTATTCCCTCTGCCCAGAGGGAGTGCCCTTTCTTCCCCCACTGGACACTAGTATAGTAAAAAAGTGAAATCCACACCGTGCATAAACCCCCTCCCACCTCCCGATGTTTTCACTCCACCCCACCTGCTTTAAATCTGGTTCAAATCTCGTTTCACAGACTTTGCTTCTGAACTGGAGATATGTCAGACACCTCTTTCCCCAGTCTCAGGAGAGCAGGTGAGCTCATTACCTCACCCAGAAATGTAACTTTAATGAAAAGATTCGGTGAGAGCAACCCTCACCACTACCCTCCACCCCACCACAATAGAACATCAGTCCACCAACACTTGTGAACCTCAGGCTTCAGCTTCCCGCCCACTTTCGCCCTTTTCCTGGGAGAAATCCAAAGACTTTCAATCCTATTCCTTGGCCTCAGCTTGCCAACAATCAAGAGATGAGCAGACATTAAAGATCCGAAAAGAAGTGACTTTTTCTTTGATTAAAAAAAAATAATAAAGAGTAAGCGAACAAACAGAAGCCTAAAAACAGGAAATAGTTTTACTTGCAGCTGTCTACAAGGGACTACAGATCAAAACTTCAGAGAAAGAGGAAAATCCCCCCCAAATCCTCAAATCTAGAGAGGAAATGAACCTGCCGCTCTGTCAAGTGATGGCAAGCACACAGAATGCCCCGTTAGGAAAACTCGTGGCAGCTGCCCGGCAGGTCTCAGAAATGACAGCTCCCGGGGACGTCCCCAGGGTGAGGAAAGGGATTCCCAGAGAGACATTTTTAGTTGTTGGGGTTTGCCTTTTTGCCCTCAGGTTTAATACAGAAATGACAATCTCAAGTCCTGAAAAAGCGACCAACCCATTACTAAGGTTTCACAAATCTGGATTTTAATTCCAATTCAGGTTGCGTCCTTTGCCAGCTGCCATCCCCTAACTCACTACCCATCAGACGATAGGGGGGGAAATGTTAAATCTAAGATTTAAATCTTAGATTTTTTTTTTAAGGAAATGATTAAAGTACCTTTCTCCTCTACCCCTCCCATCCCGTCTTTAACCCATAACAAGGCCATGTTTGTCAGGAAAAAGTACCGGCAGTTATTGCCTGCGGGAGCTAAGCGAAAGGGAAACTGCTCCGAGGCTGTGACCTGGACTTTGATGTACAGAGACGAGAGATTTTCGGCGGGCAAGAGCTCGCCCCCTGGGGGACCTGGAGGGGGGTTAGTCGCAGGGGAAAGAGTGGAGAGCCCGAGGAATCTAGCTGGCCAACCCCTGCAGTCGGGTCCCCGACCGCGCCCCAACTTCCAGATTTCCCCAGAGCCCCCGGTCGCTGCCCAAACTTGAGCTAACCGGTCGAGCCCAAAAATGTGGCCCAGGTGACTGAACCCAAGTGCGCTCTGCGCCAGGGCCGCCGTGCTCTACTCGACCCCCAGCGCCTGGGCGCATTGCCCCGGGGAGGGGGGGTGCGAGGACCCGGCCCGAGGAAACTAACCCGGCCCCGACCCTCCCCGGACTGCACGAGGCCCCAGCTCACCTGGCCTGAGGACTGCAGCGGAGATCAAGAGGCAGAAGACCAGACGGCAGGAGGGGGCCGCCTTTGATGCCATATTCCTCCTTCCTCTCCTCGAGGGCCACCGACAGAGTTGGCGCGGCAGGAGGGGGCGTCGTTCCCGCCCCACGCTGCCCGCGCGCTCCCGGGTCGGGACGCAGGGGGCAGCGGCTTCTCCCAGACACACCGCCCCCTGGGCTGTGGTGCTGCTCCTCCGGGTCTCTGCCGCACACAACTTTCCACCAGGCAGTGCCTCAACTCGTCCTGCCGCTCTACGCCCGCCTCGGCTCCCGGGCTGCTTCTCCCGGGACCCGCGAGTCCCTCTTCCCCGGCGACACTTGAGTTATTCAGAAAGGTGTACGTGGTTCTTTCTGGCTGGTCGCTGATTTTCCGTGTCTTGGAATAATAATAATGGTAGTGGCAGTGTGCATAAAAAGCCCGGTGCTAGGGAGGACTCTCCGGGGGCGATCACAATGCCGCCGGGCCCTGGCGGTCTCCTCAGGTGGCAGCAGCGGAGGCAGGGGCGGCGGTGGCAGCGGTAGTGGCGGCCGCGGCGGCGGCAGGCAGCAGCGGTCTCTGGGCTGCTCTGAGTGGAGGGACTGGAAGGCGTGTGTAAGCGGCCTCTCCCCTCCCCTCCGCCTCCTCCCTCCCGTCCTTCCCTCCCCTCCCCGCTTCCCCGGACGCTGAGCTGAGCAGGTGGTTGGAGCGCCGAGCCGCAGCCTAGAGGCGCTGCAGGACCGAGTCCGAGGGTGAGCGCGTCTCTGGAACTCCGCGGGGGAGACGCGAGTGGCAGTCCCGGCCTCCCCGTGGGCGGGGCTTTGTCGTGGTCCCGCCCCTTGGCCACACCCGCCAATAGGTAACCGTGTTTGTAGACGCGCGCGCGCGCCAGCACCGGCCAACGGCCTCGTCAGTTCCCGCTGGCGTGTCAGGCGCCCCGCAGTTCACGCCTGACGCTCCTCACTTGCGCACCTAGCCCAGCCGCCGTTCAAAAAGCCAAATTGTCCCTTTCTTGCCCCCAAACACCCCTCCCTCCCACTCGCTCGACCCTCGGGGACTTTTCGATCGTGGCTTTGCATCTTTTTTCTCTTAATAGAAAGAGGGGTAGGGCAGGGCGTTTGGCACAGGAAGCACGCGCACCGTGGATCCGAGGGCTGGAGGAAAGAGGAAGGAAGGGCGGCAAAGTGGAACTTCGCCTACGGGGACTTGAGAGCGGCAGCTCGTTGCCCCGAGCAACTGACGAACCGGACTGATTCCAGTTCCTAGCCGCCCCTCCCCTCCCCTTCCCTCGTACGCCTTATTTTGAGGGAAGAACTCTGTAGGCGACTGCCCGAGACCAAATAGAAAACACTCTTTGCCCAGAGGGATTAAATCAGGAATTTCTGGACCGTACTTCGTCACAAGGATTTTCCTAGTACCTACAGAAACCAGAGTGTGTCTTTCATTCTGAATTAAGCTACGAGTTTGTTAAAAACAGAAAATGCTCAAGTTACTCAAAGTAAAAGCCAGGCTCCTCCCTTGTCTGTTGCAGGAAGACAAGCACCCCACCAGATCGACGGGCTTTTCGATCAATTTCTAAGGATTGAATCATCTCCCAGGCAGAACATCGGGAAGCTGTGTCGCTTTCAGATCAGGCAGAGAGCATGAAGGAATATTTTTCTCCTGAAACACTGGGGTGGAGCTGTCGGAGCCCTAAGTGGCTCTAAATCTTGGCTGCGGGATCACAATTCTCCTCCGCGAAACATAGTAAAATCTTGGTCCCTGCATTGGGTCACCCCTGTGTGAGGCTGCTCTCCAGCACTGAATGCCAACTAGTAATCGTCACATACTGCGATTTCATCAGAAGGCTTCGAGTCGCCAGCTATGGAGGTGAGGAGTGTCGTCGGCAGAAGCTTACTACAACAACCTTAAGGGCGCGCGCGCACACACACACACACACACAAACACACGCACGGAAGCGTGGACGCACGCAAGCACACAAAATGATCTTTGAATTTCTTCTTTTCATGATCGAAACTATTTAGCTCTATCTTCCGATGTAATTTTTGTCAAAAGCCTGCTGGTCTTGTCCTCTGTTTCTCCTTACATTAGCAGTATTCTAGAATAGAGCTATTATACTATCTTTTCCCCCTCAAAATAAATAGTTTCTCCCGCTTGGTTTTAACATTAACATTTCATTTGCATCTTCGGAAACATTAGGAAGGTTGCTGCTAGAAGGCAAATGCCCTTAAATTCAGTATTCCATGAGCTAAATTTGACTGAATTGCTAGCATTCCCATGGGTTCCTGTAGAATTCCTTTAGGGAGTTGTTTTTTTCTTTTAACAGAGACTCTAAGTAGTTCCTATTAGAGCAAATCATCCTAACTATTAGGATCCCCCACTCTGTGTAGCTGACCCCTTTGGGATTAGAAGGGGAAGTAAGACAACCTAATTAGAAAGCAAATCTGCAAAGGGCAGACTGTATGATTTGGGCACTCACATTTACTAGCTTCATGATCTTGGGGTCAAATCACTTAACCTCCCTAAACCTCAGTTTCCTTACTTGTTAAAAAAATAATAATTGTACTGGTTTCTGGAGAGTCTGGGAGGCTTAAGTAAGATCAGACAAATAAATGGTCAGGTATAGTAAAAGGAGCATGAGCCTTGGGAAGCAGTTCAAAGTCTTGTTAGGATCCATGCTCAAGGTTACTGAATAACCTTGAGCAAAAGTCAGTCTCTTATAATCAAAATGTGATAGAGCATTATAGTTCTACCTTCAAAGGTGTGCAGCTAAATTGAATCAAAATACATTATATAAATTAAGAATATTATACAGCCACATACAAGTGAAATTCTGGAAATAACTTACTATACATACAAGTATGTGCTGCACATACACACATGTATATAAATATATATATCAATAATCACATTTCTATAATATGTTCCACTCAGAATTTCTCTTCGAGAGGAATTTGTCCTAGTTTAGAATATGCCTTGATTAAACGACTTGGAGCAGTTCTTCAAAGGCTATAAATCATATATACTAAAGCCACAAAATTGGTGATGAAATTATTGTATATTAAACATAAGGAAAACAAAAACAGGAATTACAAAATTATAAAAATAACAATAGGAGTATAACAGGGGAGGGAGGGACATGGCCAAATCACATAATTATCAGTTTGGAAATGATCAAGACCTTTAAGTATGTATTAATTAATTAATTTGTAATAGATACTACACACTTCTATATGTTAGGTTATCCTTAGATATTAAAATAAATCATGGATTAATTTTCTCTCAAAAAATCCTATGAGGTAGATTACTATCTGCATTTTACTCATAAAGAAACTGAAGATCAGAGATACAAAGTACCTTTCCCAAGAGTCACATATTTATTCATCATAATGATAAAGTCACAATTCTACCCCAGGCACTTTGATTACAGAACTTCATGTCTATCTACTTTGCTCATCACTTTGACTGTGGGGATGTTACAGGGCAACCCCAATGTGAAATGAGTTGGCCTAACACTGGGTCCTCACCTGTGCACTTACAAGGGACTTATAATGAAACTGAACTGCAGCCATACACAGAAAGGTTAATAAAGAGTTTGAACTCAACTGCAGACATAAACAGAAAGGTTAATAAAGAGTTTATTTACCAAAAAGGGGAAATGAAGAAAGGACTAACTTAGGGAGAAAGAGAGATAAATTGGTGAATGCATCCTACCAGTTCCTGTGAGTTGAAACCCCAACAGCATGCTGAAAACTTGCAAAAAATCAAGAAAGGACCCCAAGCCCACATGTCTGGTTTTACACCGAACCTGGCTGCTTAACTCTGTCCTTTGTTCCCAACAACCCTCCCTTAGTGGTGATGACATTATGGGATTTGTAGTCCTTGGTGTCTCTGATTTCTGGAGGTGGGGGTGGGGTCCATAAAACCTGTGTTTGTAGAGTTTGTTCAGGACATCCTTTCTGCTCAGCAGGGAGAGCTTGATTTAAAAAATAAATTCCTTAATCCTTCTAAAATTTCAGTAAAGACTCCTACATTCAAACACACTTTCTTTGAGAACATTAATAAAACTGTATACCCTATCTTTGTGGACCAGGTACAGTGCATGATGATACCATTTCTAGACTGAAATAATTTAGCATTAGCAAGAATTTAGAGCCAGAAGCATGAGTGTGTAAGTTCCACAAAATAATATAGAGGAAAAAGTATTCATTTTTTAAAATGAATTGGGAGTTGCTTCCACCTTACCTACTTCTTAAGAAGTACATTACCAACTTTATCTGGTTCTTAACTGCTTTTGTCGTAGCTGAAAATACATAGTATTCAAATGATATTTATCAGGGAGTTTAGTCATGCATCAGAGCATGGGGGGCAGTGGGTAATTCTTACAGCAAGAGGTAAAAAGTATTGAGCTAAGGGAAAATATATTTCATGTTACCTGAAACATGAGTCCAGCTTTGTATTTTAAATATAAAATAATTCATCATCCACCAGGACAATATGCATATAACAGTGATGCAAGATTCTAGGCAACTTTTCTATTTAGAGTCTGTTGCGATCAGAACTCAGGGCCCCTGAGGGGCAAGCCAAGAATCTGTACCAAAATAATAACCTATCAGTACATGACAGCATAACCAGATCAAGCATGTGACCTGGCTTCTGATTAAGGTTTAAAATCTCTCTCTGGAGATGAAATTTCACCAAAGATGGTTTTGGAGGCTGATGACATTTGTTCCTTACCACATTGTAGAGTCCTGTATGCCTGTCTAGTTTTTCAATAAAACTTATGAATAATTCAAAAGTATGCAACAAATCTGATTCATTTTATTTTTCCCATCTTCCAATTGGTGATTAAACCTTTCTAGCCAATACTTGGCAAATATATTGGGTACAACATAAATATTTATGAATAAATAAATGGAGAAGAAGAGTTCTTTATTGAACATATACCTAAAGTAACATATAAAAATGTATAAAAACAAATTTATAAGCGCTTATAAGATCACTTATAAGAATGATATAAGCTTCTTATAAACTCTTATAAGAACTCTTATAAGGAAATGATAGGGTTTTCACTGGGTCTTCGATAATTGGTATAATATGATTCTGGCTCTAATTATATCATGTGGGTTTCACTCCTAACACTTCCAAGCAATTTTGGGATGTCAACTGGGTGTCTTACCATTCAACTCAATTCTGATACTGAGATAGTATTCATCAGGTGAAAGAGATACATGGGATGTATGTGAGGAGGGGTTAGAACTTCCTTCCATGCTCTCTGAACAGTCACTGTTCTCCATGGGCCTACTAACCATAAAGCTCTCCTATTCCTGTCCTTTAGGTTTTACAAAGCCTCCAAAACATAGATCTGATCGATCAGTTCTATGATCAACTGATAGTTAGTAATTAAAATTATTAAAATAATTAAATAATTAAAATTATTAACTATCAGTTATTGAACTCAATCTCCTGCCCTTCTTTCCTCCCAAGAGGTTGAAGGGTGTTCCAACCCTCTAATCATAATGTTCGACTCCCTTGACATCCAGCCTCTAATCTTAGGATACACTGGGGCTTTCCAAAAGTCACTCATTAACATAACAAAAGACACCTGTATTGCTCTCAACACTTAGGAAATTCCTAAAGTACTTTTGTGCCAGGAATAGGGTTGAATGCAAACTTTTTTATATATAAATCATACTATCACAACTAGGTAAGCAGATTTAGAAAAAGTAAAAGAATGAGTTAAGTCCTAGCACCATAAGAGAGCTTTGAAATATAAAGTGAGGAAATTTAATCTACAGGAGGAAAAAAATTGTTAAAAAAAAAGTATTTGACATCAATGAAAATAAAACTACAAAGGCCACGCTAAGAGTACAAGTATTACCAGTAAAGAGTCTATGTGATCAGACAGGAATGAATAAGGGCCTAGACTAATGCACTGATGACAAAAGTGGAAAAAGGACTAATGTAATTTATATTGTTTGGGAATATATAGCTATTTAAAAGAGGCACAATCATATCTAAGTATAACATAAAAGTGTTTCATTTCTGGACTTTAAAACTTTTGTAATTCAATAATTCCTAAAATTCCTCTGGATATGGAATACAGGACAGATGGGTACCAGTCCTCCTTGAGTTTTACTGTTAAATTTTAGTTGTTAATAGTAATATAGTCATCTTATTAATAAAATTCTGCAACTCGCATCCTCAGTGCTGTTTGTTAATAAAGATACATCCCTGAATTCAGGAGGGCAAAAGCTTTCAAAACCTATGGTAAACTTTATGCCTTTATCTCAGACTCTAGGTTGTTCAAAGTCTGGGTGAAAAATAAAATTCAGTTACGCATAAATCCACTGAGTGTTTTCCTTTCTGTTTTAAACATGGGAAATGTAGATAGGGTGTGGCTAAGCTTTTTAACTATCATACTTAACACTGTAACCATGAAATGGAAGTCAAAATTTCTCAGTATATTGAAAACTTGTAATTCGTTAGTGATTTCATTAGTTGCGTAAAATTTATTCAAATAGTATAATTATCTGGATTTACCCTATAGCTTAGAGTTTCAATTTAAAGATTTCAACTTTGAATTGAAATAGTTTTTTTCAATTTTAAATAAGAAGACAATGATGCAAATGTGAATAACTTAGAAGAAATTTCAACTTGACCAAGTAATTCTCAAAAACTTTTCCAGGGTCATCTCTGCTTGCATCATAACATACCTACTGACCACATAATTTATGATAATCTCATCCTAGAGTTTAAGGCAGACACATAATGACTTTAGAAGTATGGGGGGGGGTGTATATTTGATTTTCTAAAACAAAGAAATCATCATGAATTTAATGGCATTCTGGAAAGCCAAATTAATTAAATGCTAGGCCCACATTATTTATAGTAGTTTCTCCTAAAATAAGTAAAATCGTTAAGGTCATAGGAGAGCATTTAGAAGCAATGCTATTCTTGAATAAATACATACTCCCTGAGGATTGATATTTATTAGCAAGAAGAAAAAGGGGAAAGGATTGATAACAATGAAAGGAAACTCACTGATTTATGTAATATACAAACCTTAGAATTTTAATGATTTTAGACCCTTTAAGTAATTTACATGAAGTGTTTTCTATTTTATTTAACAAGCCATTTTCCTCTAATGCGATTCACTCTTAAATTCAATTTTCTATTATGTTTGATCTATTTAAACCATAGTGGTCTTCTCATGGTTCCTAATTATGCCTGGCATGAAATTCTCACATGAGGACCACTTCTAATTCTCATTTTCCCTAGCTACTAGTGAATATTAGTACACCCCTCTTTAAAGGCATTGAAGCTTCTCAATGGTTTCCATGAACAACTTACAAAGTTTTATTTCCCAGCCTATATGCCTTATCTCCCTTTCTTGCTTTACTTTTATCCATAGAATCTATTACTATCTCACATAATAATTATTTATTTTCAATATTTCATTTATTTATTGTTTTCTTTTTTTTTTCTAAAGATTTATTTATTTATGCATACAAGCACCGGGGTACAGGCTAGAGATATGGGGGGTGAGAGAATTCACCACAGAGAGCAGGGAGCAGATCAGGCAGACTAACAGAAACACACTGCTGAGGGGAGCAGCGGGCGAGGCAGGAGGGTTCTGCTGCGCCATGTGATTCCCTCCCTGGCGGGCAGCAGGGATCAAACTCGTGCTGCAGTGGCTGTGGTTTGCTTCATAGTACATTGCTTAACCCACTGTGCCACCAGGGAGGCCCTATTTATTCTTTTCTTACATTTGCTTTCTTTTCTAGGTGTAGTCGTCTTAGAAGTTCCACTACCAGTTCATCTTTGTGTCATCACCATTAGTCACTTGCGCTCTTCCTGTCTCTGCCTTGAGCCCAATCCCTCCCTCTTCCCTGCAAAATGTCTCTGATTTGTAGTTGTCTGTTTATCTTTGTTTTGTTTTGCTGTGTGTTTTCTGTTGTTGTTGATGTTATTATTTTTTTCTCCTTGATCCCCTATATTCCTCCTGTAAAAATATCCATCTGATATTTTTCTTTTTCCTTCTGACTTATTTCACTGAGGTATAATCCCTTCAAGCTCCATCCAGGTTTCTGTGAATGATTTTAATTTATCTTTGTTGATTGCTGAATAGTATTCCATTGTGTATGTATACCACATCTTCCTGATCCAGGTATCTTTTTTGGGACATTTGGGTTGATTCCAAGTCTTACCTATTATAAACAGTGCTGTGATAAACATAGGGGTGCGTATCACATTATAGATATTTAACTGATATATATTGATTATTGTTTGCCTCTTTTTACTAGAATGAGAACTCAAAAAGGGAAGATTTTTTGTCTTTTGTTTTCTGTCTTATATACCTATAATTTTTAAAATTATATACCTATAATTTTTTCTGTCTTATATACCTAAATTTTATTTACCTATAATTTTAAATTATTATGCAAGGTAATTAATAAACTGATACAGATGGGATTGTTTTGGCTGAAGTTTGATAAGCAGATTGAATCTTCACTTCCTCCTCTAGATATTTTAAAAATTTCCTGCACAATTAGAAAACCCACCTGATTAGTTCCAATACCATAACAGGACAGATTAGGCATTAGAGACCTCTGGAGCCAGAAGATTTAAGCAAAATTTATGCTGTATTGGGTAATACAGTATTGGGTAGAACTCTTAAGTGCAAGTGAACCATTTTTAGGTAAATACACAAGACACCCTGTAACTTTTCAGTCAACTTCTCAGAATAATAAAAATTTGTGTGCATATCAGATAGCATTAATAAATTTCAAATTCAGTGCATTTATCTAAACACTTTTTAGAACAAACATTTTGAATAGTGCTCCCTATATTATTTCACTAAGCCATGATTATGGATGAAATATCAATATTACAAAGTCTATAAAGGAGGCTCAGTATTCAAAATGTTAAGCCTCAGTGTTCTTTACACTTTGTACAGGGTGGAGCTGGAAAAAAATATCATTTAGAGCAATGTATTCCACAAAAATAGATGATGCATACTTATTCAGTTAATAGTGCTATATCCAATATTTTAATATTTTGTGAAAGTGTTTGTAATGTGCTTGTTTTTCTTTGTGAGGAGAAGAAATTCATTTAACAATTGCATCCCAAAGTGAGAAGTATGTGAGAAAATTTAACACATATTAAAACAGCAATATATATACATACATATATATGTATGTATGTTTGTATATATATATAGATATATATCTATATATATATACACCAGTGCCTAAACATTATAAACATGTATATGTTTTCATTGAAATCACCTGACAGGAGGTAAGTTAGTTTTTCGGCTATTGCTTCTAGTTTTGAAATTCTGTTAAAACTAGTTCACTGACATATCTCTTAAGGTATATGATTTTCCTTTTTATAGAAAATGACATCCAAGTTAAAGTGTGAATAATTCTGTCCAAGAGTGGTTATCAAGTTAGAAGAGTAATCCCAGAGAGCATAACTGTTATGTTTTCCTAGACTTGAGGACATTTCAAAGAGTATGAAGTCCAGAGTTATTCCTTAGATTTTTTTTTTTTCAGGACTGAGACAAATCTTGAGTTCAGGATTAAATGAACATTAAGTTCAACTTCTAAAGGCAAAGAAATGTCAAAGGGCTGCTTGGGAAGTGTATGTAGGGGAGGGAAGAGTGTTCATTTCTCTGAGAAGGTGGACTCCAGTGACTCAGGCTTCTTCCCAGCTCAGCAAGTGCCATCTTTTATTTTCATTTCTTTCTTTCTACTACCTTTAGCTTCAGGGATGTTCCAAGAAAAACTAAGTAAAATTCCCAAATTACTTTATCTTGACGTGATTCTTCACCATCTTTACCTCCTCTGCTTGAATTCCTACCATAATTAAGATGAAAAGAACTTTTTCAAGTGCTAATTGTCCCAGTTCTAAAATGATCAGCATCTCCTTTCTCCTTTCTTTTCCTCCCACAGAAATACATTGTCTGTTGTGTATTCTATAAAAACTTAGTATTTTGAGTTAAATAATAAAGCCACGATAATTTTTGAATAAAGGAATCTGTGTTTTGTTGTCTGTGTACTAATAAAAGAAAATGATGCCCAAAGAGACATGAATCATACATAGATCAGAGAAACAAAAATACAATAAATTTGCATATCTTAGAATATAAGCCAAGTAAGAAATTTATCTCTTGGCATTTCACCATGCCCTCTTTAATTTAGAGCAACAATATTTTTAAAATGCCAGTGAACCAGCAGGAACTTTTCATCAATTTTTGTTAAAGCCTTTGTAATGATCAGAAAAGTTTCACTGAAAATGACAAAACCCCACTCCC
This sequence comes from Galemys pyrenaicus, assembly GCA_019455555.1. Taxonomy (NCBI): domain Eukaryota; kingdom Metazoa; phylum Chordata; class Mammalia; order Eulipotyphla; family Talpidae; genus Galemys; species Galemys pyrenaicus. Next base: position 4,216,763 of record JAGFMF010011942.1, on the reverse strand, counting down.
ATGGACTTAACCAAAAGAATAAAAGAAGGGGTGACTTTCTGGGTTAAATAACTAGGAATCCCAAAAGTATGCGTAGACATAGCATCCATACATTTGAGCAAAGTTCAAAGTTCTTACCCTTCCTGTATCATAGCTCTACATGCCTTTGCTTAGTGTTGATTTTTTCTCATTTTCTTGCTACAGACAAGCTTCCTCCATACAGAAAAGATGATTACCTTTAGAGTTGAGCCTATATCCACAGAAATTGAAAGGCTAAAGGAAGCAATACCCTCTTGCTCATGGAAAAGATTTGATTGACTCTGTCTAACTCTTGGGTAATTTACAGTGAATAAGAAGATCCAGCCAGGGCCATGTTTCACCATGCCCGAGTCAAATGCCTACACTGGAACCCAGAGTGCAAGTGGCTATGTCAATAGCATCTCAGAATCATAGGGGTGGGGGCTATCTCCAATGTTGCAGACAAAATGGCGGGCATCCAATTCACTTCCTTATTTTTATTGTTTCTTAGGACCAATATTTTTCTATCTAGATATAACAAGTGCTTTAGATTAGTAGAGGAAGTGAAAATACGCTGCAACATGGGAAGCCTAAGTATATGTCATACTTTCTTCTTTTAAAGGATTAGACTATTGGCAAGAAATGAAAACAGGCATTATTTGCATGTACTAATGAATGCTTTTTCTCCTTACTATCCTATGCACTATCTGATTACCTGTACATTAAGGCTGAAGCATTAGCATTTTATTTAAACTTAGAAAAATGTGATATAAAATGACAAAATTTATATTCTTAAGTATTTGCAAATATGCTTATTCCCCCTGGACACAAGATCAGGATAAGGTACATTCAATTAGACTGATAGAACAAGCAGGTATTTCCTTAGGACATCTTTTGAGGGTGAGCACTGAGTAACTTTGCAATTTTATTGTCTACCTATTAGCTTAGGCTCATTTTTCATTAATTTATTATCTTCACTGGTCTGCTGTTCTTGCCATAAGGAAAATGTAGATTATTGTTACAAAATTCATGTTGAGTGATACTTCTTATTCATCTAAGCTCTTATTTCAGTTTTGTAAATGTCTTCAATTTTAGCATTCATTAAGTCATTTAGCTACTGAAAGTTTCAAATAAAATAAATCAGTAGAATATTTTTTCTTTTCTTTTGTAGAAAAACTTAATAAGGTAAAACCCTGTTTACTGATGGACAACGCATTTCACACATACATCAAAGAGACCAAAAAAAAAAAAAAAAAAGAATACACACCACACAGGAACTTCATAGACAAAAAAGGAAAAAAGAAACCCTTTATTTTTATTCTTTTTAGCCACCTGATACAAACCAACTACATATAATATAACTAATTATATACACAAAAGTCACTAGAATGCTTGGGATAAGATTATTCTTTATTATTATTTTTTAACAAGGTAGTTTTTGTTTTCTCCTTAGAGATTCTAATAAACATGGTCACACCATAAGTAAAGTCAGAACTAGGACAAAAAAATCATCGAAGGCCTAGTTTGCTTTTCTGAGATCATTAAAAATAGCTGACCCCTAACAATATGTACAAAAATATAAAATTCAAATAAAAAGTACAATTTGTCCTCTTTCAGGTAATTTTAAGAGAAACTTTAAGTTCTTTCTCCCCACTGTGTTACAAATTCACGTTGTGGTTTTAGAGTGGTGGTAGTAACACATGCTGTAATGACAGCAGACCTTCTTAGAATCAGGGACAGGAAGAGGAGGGCCTGCAGAATTTTTTTTTTGCTGCTTAGTCATCCTCACAGATCTTCTGTTTCTTGGTGTTCCCATATTTACCCTCATCAGTTATACATTGCCCATGGCTATTTGGCTTCCTCCTCTTCCTCTCCATTCTCTTCCTCACCATCTCTTTTATCCTCCTCCTCTTCCCTCCCTTTCTGTTGCTCTTCTTCACCCACCTTCATGCCTCCCACCCTGATCTTCCTTGTTAGTATTTCCATTAGCAGGGGCCTCTCTTCCATTTTCTGCCTCCTCCACAATTACCTTCCTCTTTAAGTCCTTAGTGTTTGTTTTCAAAGCTGGTGTCCACAGCTGCCTCGAACATGGTAGGAAATTCAACAGATTCCACTCAACAGATTAAGAAGAATGCCCGATTTAGAGGACTCTGTGGTGATCTGCCAGAGACATAAGGTGGGAGCCAAGAGCAGGAAGAGGCAGCAATGCAAAGATAGCTCTCAAGAGCAAGTAGTAGGGCACGCAGATCCTCTTTTTTCAAGTAAATTTCCCGCTCCCAAGAATGGTAATCTTAAGCAAGTAACTGCCATTAATCTAATTCTAAACCATACTTTTTATTTGCTCATTCTTTGTACCTTCTTGGAATATAACCAAACCAATCCCCACTCCGACTTCCATCATCATCCCTTCTTTCTCCAAAAATTACCCCAAATCTCTTCCATTTCTCTTCTAACACATTACCCAAACATCTCTTCCTCCAGGTACATTTGTTTGCTGGGAAGTTTTCCAGGGCTGCCTGATGCTGTCTTCAGTGATGTCAATCTGTCAACTTGAAACTCACCATCATAGGATTACCCTTTAGAAACTGGAAGTTGGCAATTATTACAAATCAGTGCTATTTTGTTTTGAGAGCTGGATGTTAAAATGTATTAGCAAAGCATTGTCTATGGAACTGACTTTCATCTTCACCAACCACAATAAGTCCTCAAGAGCCTGTGTAGGGTGTCAGATAAACTGGAGCTTGAGTTCTGGCTGATCTTGATTTTAGTATTTAGCAACAATGAGCGTGATACTTAACCTCTCTACAACAGTTCTCTTAAATGAAATAATACATGTGAAGCCCTTGGCACAAGAAAGAGCTGAATAGCATCAGTTTCTTCTACAATAGCTCTTAATCCTTCATGAATATACCATACTTTAGAGGTAGAGAGGGTACAATGCCCCCTAATCCCTCCTGATTTTTTTTTTTTTGACTGATGGAGCAATAAAATTAACATCATACAGATTACATAGTAGTGAATTCTAAGGTCAGTGGAACAAAATGAAGAAATGGGATAGAGACCTGGGACTTCAAGAGAAGAGGGAACTCACATGACTAGGAGAGGGTGACTTCTACAATGTAGACCAGATGCTCTGTAATTAGATGTTTGGCCTACTGCATAGATAAGTTTCTCCAGCAGTTCTGATTAAAATCCTAAATCTGTGTAATATCCCCAATTTAATTCTAGGTAATTAAGGGAGAGATAAAAATTTCCTATGACCCTTCTGGGCATTGATTGACCTTAGCTTGATATATAAGCCACAGTCAAAGTAGCAGGGCTTATGGAAGTCTGTTTTGAACATCCTTGGAGGCTTACTGTGAACATCTTGATGAAGCCAATGCCTCAGTGCAACATTTTGATTAGCAGTGTTCTGAATGTATGTTGATATTGTTTGTATTTGCTCTTTCTTTCACCACTAAACCTTAAGTCTTAAAAAGGGTATTATCTTGCTTATTGTGTTTGGTAGACAGTGAATCCATGGTAAAGGGCATTTTCAAAGAGTAGGCAATCAATCAGGAATTTGTGTCCTGTGATACCTGAAATTCATTTACCAGGAGGTACAGCAGTAATAAACACTGAAGAGAGTACCAGATTAGAAGTAAAGATATTTGAATTTCAATCTCAGAACACAGCTATAAGTTATGCTGCCTGAATTCAGGGATCTGGTAAGTCTAGTTTTGAATCCCAGTTGTGTCTAATTATTTGAACAACCTTCACCAAGTTACTGACCTCAGCTCTCTCATCTGTTAAATGGACTTCACAGTAGCTTTTTATTTACCATCTAAAGTTATGAGGTCAATGTATTAAGGGATGCCATGAATGTGGACAGTAGTCTTTGTATGTAAGGTGGCTATTATCATTCTTTTACTACTTGATGTAGGGGTTTAATCCTCCTAAGCTTCATAGACTAAAAGTATACCTATGAAAATAAGAGGGTTGATTTGATAGTCTCTGAAGAGTACTTTTAATTGTAAATCAAACTTAAAACCCTTTGTATTTAAAACCCTTTATTCTAGAAATAAATATAAGTTTTAATGCCAGTTTTCTTCATTCCAGTAAGCAAATTCCTTCTTTCTAGTCTCAATGTTCCTATACCAGGTATCCATCAAGTTTTCAATTGTCTCTATTCTTTATTCTCCAGATTTCCCTTTGTCATCTTAAGAAAGACAGACAAATTTGATTATATTACTCCATTTCTTTAAAGTCTTTGCTGGACTAACTTTACCTGCCAGGTGAAAGTTGAACTTCCTAACAAGATCTCTAAATTCCTCGACCTTTTTGACTTTATTTTCACACTTGGCCATCAGTTTCATATTGATAGGTAGTAAAAATTTAGTAGAAAAACTATACTTATCAGATCCCAAGATCAACTGGAAGTGGGGATAGAAATGATTAACATAGTTGTTCAACTAGCTATAGAAATGAAAAATCCTTAGAGCTAACTGCTATGGCAAGTATCAGACCACTAGGAAAGTATCTGGAGGCTAAGATCAGAGGTAGGAATAGTTACCGAGATGGAGGGCCATTGTAGAAAATCACTGGCCCTTACAACTCAACCTAGTTACACCCTAGAAGTAATTAATTTAACAGTAGATAACAATTCCACAAGGGAATGATCCCCTCCTTGAAAGAACACTGTATCAGTACAATTTCAGCAAAGGCAAAATGAAGCTAGCTCCCTACCTACCTGTGACTAGGCAGATGCCTCTCTTTTTCTTTCTCCTTTTCCTAATAAACTGTCCTTTTTTTTTTTTTAAGATTTATTTTATGCATACAAGAGCTGGGCTACAGGTCAGAGGCGTGAGAGGTGAGAGCATTCACCAGGGATGGAGTGGGGGGGCAGAAAAGTATACTGCTCAGGCGAACCGCTGGGAGACAGGAGAGGTCTGCTGTGCCATGTGGGCGCCTCCCTGGCTGGGATCAAACTCCCCGCAGATGCTTCACAATGCATCGCTCAAACCGCTGAGCCACCAGGGAGGACCGAAACCTGTCTTTTTAAAACAGTAACCTTTACCTGCCTGGTCTGTGCAAATGTCTTAGTCTCCAGGGTAAACTTACCCTGTGCTGTTGAAAGTCTGCTGAGACTTTTATAAGGTAATTCAAGGACCAGGCTCACCTAACCCCACACCTCTTCAAAATGACATCACGATCACAATACTCTCATCAACAGACACTTGTTTCCTAAACACACCGTGGAAGCGTTTCTCAATTTGAGCCATTACTTATTATGGTTCCTTTAGCTCAAAATGCACCTCCCACCTTTATCCCTTTGTTCTCCTGGGGTACTCCTACTCATATTTCAAGACCCAACTCATATGTCAAGCTGTCTTTTAAGCCTTTCCTGATCCCCCTAGGCAGTATTAGTCATGCAGCCTCAGTGTTTCTATGGGGCTAGTGCTTACTTTTTTGACATATATTTTTCTGTTTACAAGTCTGGCCCCTCCAGTGAACAGTGGCTCCTTACCAGTGATGTGCCACAAGTCTGGAGTCAGAATGTCTGGTTTACAAACCTCTGTACCAGCACTTACTAGAAGTATGAGCTTGTGGAAGCTAATCAACTTCTTTAATCCCCAGTTTTCTCACCTATAAAATGAAACTAATATGAGTCCATTTTAAAGGTGCTTATAAAAATTAAAAGGGAAAATGCCTGTAAAATTTCTAACCCTATGCCTGACATATATTAAAGTCTCAGTGACCATTATCAAAGATGATGCTGTTGATGACATTAGAGGAAGTAGAACAGGAGAAGAAAAAAGTGATGGAAAAGAAATCTCATTTATCTTTTCAGTCACTGAACCACTTCCCAGCATCTGTCACCTATTAATTGCACAATGCATGTTTGTTGAATGAATACTTGTGCTACTGTACAGAACTAAAATGAGTGTCATCACGTCTTTTTTCACAAGTTAATTTAATTTTTGGGATGCCAGAAACAGGTGGTGATGGAGAGGGGCAGTTGAGGAAGAAATTGAGGGTCCATGAAGAGAAGGAAAAAGCATTGTGTTTGGGATGCAGAGTACGTCTAAGCATTTCAGTTGTTATTACCTTTTTTTTATTTGTTTGTTTGTTTCTTTTTTTTTTTTTTTAAAGAAAATTGAAAAGGTGAAGATCCCCAGTCTAGTGAGTAGCCCAACTGTAGCCACCAAGTCAGAGTGTAAGGGAGGTCAAAGCAAACTCCTTTGATATGCTCTGAGAGCCTGAGGGCAAAACAGCAACCCAGCGAGGGGCTGGAATGCTCTGGGCTTGGAATGTAAATTTTCGTTCCTGCCGGGAGGGAGAGGTGGAGGAAGGGGCGGAGGGAAAGAATTCTCTCAATAATGAGAACCTTCGATAGAAAGGACTGGAACGTTGAGAATGGAAGTCGAAGTTTGAATTAGGGGAATAGTGTACTTAGAAGATATTTTCGCAGAAGAAGCCTGAACACAGGTCATAATAAGTGAGATAAATTATTTCAATTAGTTCAAAAGACCAACCGGGAATGAGACTTAGTGATACGATGGGAGAAAATAACTAAGAGAAACAGAAAAACCAAGGGGGTGGAGAGAGAAGAGCTGCTGAATGTATTACAAAGAAGAAAGGAATGCACTACTGTTTTCATTAAAGAATAGATGCTTCTTTCTGCGCTTGGTAGAGAAAGACGCAAAAAAAAAAAAAAAAAAAAAAAAACAACGGGTGTACATTCGTCTTCTCATTTCCTCCCTTCTTCCCAGAGTCCTACATTCAGTTCCAGAGCCCTCGCGCAGGTTTGTATTCTCCTTTGCTATCCAAGGTTTGCATCCTTTCCGGCCCCAACGGCTTTCGTTTTCATTTTCCCAAGCCGTGTGGGCAGACTTAGAGGTCAGAAAGCTAACCCAGTTCGCCCCCTCTTTTTCTACCCTCCGCTCAGGGTCCCTCCTTTTCCTCCCTCCGATCCTTCAGCTACTCTTCCCAGCTCTCTATCCTCCCAGACCCTGCATCTCCAGACCCGCGGCGGTCATGAAAGTTCTGCTACTCCTGGAGAGCTGGCAGGACCCCAATGGGTGCCCCTACCCTTTCTCTTCCGAGTGGAAGAAACCACGGTCTAAGTGGAGAGTGATTTCCGTGGCCGAAGCCTGTCCTGTCTACTTACCGCGGTCTGCCGGCTCCCGCTCGAGTTGAGACTAGAACCTGGGGAGTCCAGTTGGCGGCGCCCCAGTAGTTGATGTGCTTGTCCCCCGCGGTCAGCTGAGGCTCGGCCATCACCCGTAAGCAGGATCGTTTGGTTCCTGCCATATGCAAAAGAGATCCTAGTAAGGTTTAGTCCCTTCACATCTTCCAAGGATTCTGTTCCTCCTGGTGAAGGCTCACAGCCTATTTTGATGCCTCGATACAGCATTTTTGGGAAATGGACAAACAGACCCATATAAAGTCACAAATAAATTAAATAAAATAAGCATGTGCTTGCTAATGTCGTTGATTACTGGCAAAAATTTCAAGGTTTTCCCAAATTTTTTTTGGCCTGGAAGTACTCCCAATCACTGTATAAACTTTGAATATAAAATGACACTACATTTCAAAAAATCGTCTAGAAATCATGCTTTGCACTTACATCAACACCTGAGCCTACCAAGAATAAATGCATCTATTTTTGCTGGAAGGAATTCCTCCGTAAATAAGAATCTGCACTTTTTGGAAGGCTACTAGAACACTTCTCTGAAAAACCTAAACAGGATTGTGAAATACCTGACAATAGAACTGAGTTGTTGCACAAAGTGAAAGTTCTTTTGCCTTGGAGGGGTTCTGTTTTATATTTAGGTGAGAATATGCAGATTTTGTCATAATTGATAGAAAGTTACTAAATTGATATGGGAAATAAAATCATAAGAAATCCATGGGCGACATTAGAAAGGAAGCATTTAATTCTCTGTCACTAAAGAAAATGAACAACTCAGCTCTCTGAAATGTATCTGCTGTTTCTGAAATTTATCTATGTTATGCAGTTAGTCAAGAAAATATAATCCCTATTCAAGCAATTAGAAGAGAATATGGGGTTGCAGTTGGGATTTTTAGCTTGGCTTAAGCAAATAAAAGTGTAGAAAGAATGAAATCAAACTTGTTGAAATTTGGACTTGCAGAAATATAAGGAAGCTTGGAGAAGATGAAATCAGGTGGAAAATGACCTTTTTTATTATGTTCAGGAAGGCATTAGAATGTCAGGAGAAATGCTGGAAAGGAGATTTATTACCATAAGTACAGTTGACAAGTTCCATTTTGTTGAGTATCTTGAATGGAGAAAGGAAACCAGCATTTCAGGAGGTGATTTTAAAAAGCACTGCCAAGTGTTCAGTAATTCAAGGAGACTTGAATGGAAAAGGAATGTGTTATCCTGAGTCTGCTAAGACTTCTGGAAAGCTATAAGAACTCTATTCCACAACAGATTTGCTTATTTATTCCTTGTCAGAATATTTGTACAAGGTGGATTATGAGATATGCGATGTTCTGGATAAAGTATATGTCTGTTCATATGTGTATGTATGCTTCTGTGTGTGTGTACTTACTCCCAATAGAAAATTTTACCCTCTCCCACTTTTTATATATGTTTGTGTGTGTGTTTGTGTGTGTGTGTATGAATATACTCACAGAGATAAGAGGGACATTTTCAAAAAATAACACTTTTTTGTATAAAGTTACATCTCTGTATTGTTTTACATTTTGAAGGGTGCATTCATTTGAGCCATACAAACATGCACAGCCTAGGGCCTCCCTGGTGGCGCAGTGGGTTAAGCAACTCACCATGAGTCAAACTGTAGCCACTGCAGCACAAGTTCGATCCCTGCTGCCGGCCAGGGAGGGACCCACATGGTGCAGCAGACCTCTCCTGCTGTGCCCGCTGCTCTCCTCAGCAGTGTACTTCCGTTGATCTGCCTGTTCTGCTCCCCGCTCTGTCTGTGGTGAATCCTCTCACCCCCCACACCTCTGGCCTGTACCCCAGTGCTTGTATGCATAAATAAATAAATCTTTAAAAAAAAAAAAAAACAAACAAACATGCACAGCCTAGAGGCCAAGTTGGGATTCTCATTTAAAGATAAGGATATCAGAATGAGAAGGGTAGTGATTTTCTGCTGGCTTTTCACTATGCTTTAAAACATTTCACGTTATTTGTGATTCATTCATAAACATAAACTTTAAATCTACATATCACTTCACAACACAGCTCTCTTTTTGTCTGACTAATTAAAATTCAATCAAAATTTTCAATAATATGTATGCATGCTTACTTCCTATTCATCTTTCTTATTTTGTTTTTCTCCTTAGCACTTCTAACTAGTTAACAACCCTTATATTTCATATATTCTTCTTGGTTTTGCATGTGCTTTTATGCTCTATGGAAAACACTCAGTGAAAACAGGGAGTTTTTTTTTTCTGGGGTGTTGGAGGGGACTGCATTTTTTTCTTGTTGTATCTTCAGTGCCAAGAAAAGTGCCCAGCAAATTGAAAAATTGTCTAGTAGCCATTCATTCATTTGTTAAATGAATACATGCATGGATAAACGAATAATCAAACATTTAAAAATAGCCCTTTTGGATCTGATTAGCATAGTTCTATACTGCTTTTTGTAAAGGAGGGGTAATATTTAATTATAAGAAATAAACTCAAAGTAAACTCACTGCTGGTCAGGGACATCTAGGCCATGGACTTTAGATGTGGACATGATCTACCTTCCATATTTCCCTTTGTTCTTTCTATCACAAGGTGGTCTTTGGAAGCTCATTTTAGATCCCCAAATGATGCCTCTGCTATGGCAGGGCAACTTTTTGTCCATCTTTTGTCTTTGTTGCCTCCTGCTCCCCCTCACCTTCCCCTGCCTACACAGAGCCAGGAATGTAATTTTCCTGGATCAGTGCCCTGTACTTAGGATCTTTCCAGAAATTTTCCTCCCTCATTAAATTTTACCTGCCCCCTTTTCCATTCCCTGTGGTATCTGCTTTCCATACTGGTTTATGGTCAGAATTGGAAATCCAGAAGTACAGTTTCTCTCCCAGGGCAGCAAATCTCTTTCCATAGCATTGACAAGTGAGAAATAGTATGAGTGAGAACTCAGTCTCTGGATATAAGACAGATGTACTTTCTGACTTCTACAATTTGTGTGACTTGGGGCAAATTACTTCACCCCTCTAAACTTCAGAAAGAAGCTTAAAGAATTATGACACCATAGATTTTATTTCCTAGGATGACTATGAGTGTTAAATAGGAAAATACAGGAAGAGTGCTTGGGAATAATTCTTTACCGGCAAGCACTAATAAATATTAGTCATTACTAGTAACATCCTCAATAAATGGTCTTCCAAACTCTACTTCAGACCCATCAGTTTTGGGGAAGTAAATCACTACCTTCTTGAACCAGTCAGGTTTTGTTTTGTTTTGTTTTTTGCCATTTTTTAAAATGGAACTTGTCAACTGCTATAAAAATTCTTTATATTTGGCTTGAACTTACTTCTTTATAGCTTCTACCCACTGGTACCCAATGTTTATTAGCAGAAACACAAAGTATCCATGAGCTGTGATGGACTGAATATTTGTGTGTCTGCTTTCTTCTCCCTAGCCCCCAAATTTATATGTTGTATACTATCCCTCAAAATTATAGTATTTGAAGATGAGGCTTCTATGAAGCAATTTCAATTTAGATGAAGTCTGAGGGTGGTGCCCTAAGAGGAGACTTGTACCTTAATAAGAAGAGGAAGAGAGAAGAGTCTTTTCTCCATAAGCATGCACTGAAAAAAGATCAGGTGAACACACACAAAATGGCAGCAGCCATTTGCAAACCAGGAAGATCCAGCCCTTAACAAGAACACAATCTGTTAGCACTTTGGACTTGCACTTGCCAGCCTCTGGAATTATGAGAAATAAATTTCAGTTATTTAAACCACTCAGTCAATAGTATTTTGCTATAGTAATCTGAGCTAAGACATGCCCTCTCTTAAGTAAATATTAAACATTTCTAAACAAGTTTTATAGCTCATCTACATCTTTTCTATTTCAAGCTGAGATTTCAAGCTGAGTTTACCTCTGTCCTTTTCAAGAACTGTAGCAGAATAAAGTATAATACAATACCTAATTGTTGTTTAACTAGTGGAAACTATAGAAGAAATTTTATCTTCCATGATCTGGACATTCTATTGTTAATTGAGGCTTAGCTCTCATTACATCTCTTGGCAACCATGTCACAACAATTGGAGGTATTTTTACCCAGAAGTTAGAACTAGAGTTAGAACTCCTGGTCCTTTTTAACACTAATAAGTCAGATTCAGTCTGTTCTGTACACAAGTCACTAATATGTATCTAACAGCAGAGCTTAGTATAAAACTCTTATTAAGTCACACTAAGGTAATTTCTAGAGACAATGCTTTTGACATGTTTCCCTCTTTCAATGCACATTAAAGATGGTGTTCATATAAAGTAAAAATGACTATGGGCACAGCCATGATTTGAAATTTTCATTTGCCAATTTTAACTCCACGATTTACACTTTTGTACAAATAAGAATATCAGAACATAAGTGCGAAATCTCAAGAGCTAAAGGCAAAAAGCAATAGCCTAAAGCCTTTGGAAGAACACATAGGTTAGTATCTTTCCTGACATTAGGAAATGAAAGAGTTTTGTTTACAATGTCAATAGGAAATTTAAGAAAGCACAAATATTAAAGGAAGAAACTGAGACATTTTCTTCATTAAAATAAGAAAGTCACAAATCCCTATAAACAGAATGAAAGATATTTGTAACATGTATTTGACAAAGATTGCTATATTCTCCCAAATTGTAAAGAATTACACGTTATTCAGAAAAAGACAATTAATAAAGAAATACAATACTTAAAAATGGGTTTCACAGAAGAAATCTGATTGAAGAAAAATGAATGAAAAAATGGGATATAGTATAACCAGTGAAAAGTAGCTTAAAATTCAATGAGTTAGCATTTTTTTGGTATAAATTTGATGTGACTCTATCAATGAGTTAGCATTTAAAATTCACTAGAGTTGTAAAAATTAAAATAACTGAAGGAGGAGTTATAGGAATGGAAACTCATACTCTGCAGGTAGCAGTGCCAATTGATGCAATCACACTTGAGAACATTTGGGACTAACATAGTCGAATTAAACTTGTGAATCCACTGTACAATACACGAGGTGAAGGCTAAAATGCAATAAAAAATAGTTCCCATTAATTTAACAGTCCTGAGTGAATGGTCCAGTTTTGGGATCAATTTCCACACAATCATTTGAGAATTCTTCTATTAGTTATTTCCCAGGTCATTGACCAGTGTTTGCATGTTCTGTGAGCTGGATTTACATATTCTATGGCACACCAAATGTGCGAGAGTATGGAAAAGGTATTGAGAACAGAGAGGAGTACATATCAAATTTTTAAAGGTCAGATCAGCAAGTGTCTTATCATTTCTTTTTTTTATTTAGACCCCATTGGCAAGAAAATAATCACAATGACTGAAAATGGCTTCATGAGGGCAGGGAAATATTTTCTTTAGTCCTCTACTTCTTATGAAAGAAAAGGAGGGCAAAGAATAATGAGCAATCTTCAACATACTCTATGACATAACAATTCTACTTCTAGGAATATACTCTAAAAACTTGTTTCTAAATGTACACCAGGAGACATTGTGCAAGAACATTTACAGTAACATTATTTTATCTACAAAAACTAGAAATAATCAATTATCATTAAATATATTAAATGAGTTGAGCTATACATGGAATATTATATAGCTACTAACAGGAACATAGCAACAAAATTGGATGTCATAACAATGCTAAAAATAAGTCACAGAATATTCAAAGGTTAATCTTATTTGCATAAATTTGAAATTCAACAACATTTAAAGATGTAATGTTTAGAGATAACTACCTGGGTGGTAAGCTGGAGAAAAATAAGTTAAGAATCAAGATAATGGATAATGGAGTCCTAAGAATCAGGATAATGGATAATGAGTAGCTGTCTTTTGTGTGGAAGAAAGTGGATGACATTGTGAAAAGAATTTAATAGTACTGGAATTTATTTCCTAACTGGGTGGTAATCACATGAGATTCCTCTTTAAACTGCACATGTATGTTTGCTATAATTTTTGGTATGTGTATGTTGAATAACAAAAGCTTTTCTGAAAAAGCACATTAAAAAGTAACATTTAAAATTCTATATTTTGAGTATATAGGTAAATAATTGTGACATGTAATTTGCAACACAAATCTTAAAACAATATAATTATTATTTTACCCAGAGGATTCTTGGAAGGGATTTCAACCAATTTGGTACAAGACTTCAGGTAAGATACTTTGGGATGTTAGGGACTCAGTGTCCCTGTCATATAAGGCAGGCTCCATCTTTCTTTCCTCTGATTTCTGGGTAGATAACTTATTCTGTGCCCACCTATATGCAAATCATGAAACACATACCATACTAAGTGTATAAGGACAATTATGATTTAAACAAGTAGCAAACCAATGTCAGTATTCTCACCTGTTCCTTTACTGCAACACAGTGATGAGAACATTGTTCTAGAATCAGGGTGCATAATTTAAGATCATGGTTCTGCCATGTAAAAATACATATCTTCTCAACATTACTGTCTCAATTTCTCCACCTATAAAATGGGAATTTTAATAGTACCTACTTTATAGTGTTATCATAGGGGTTAAACAATATAGTGCAAAATGTTTTTACACATTCCTGTAATATATATGTATATTTATATATCTATTTAAAGTAGGTGCTTTCAAATGTTGTGTTAAAAAATATGAAATTCTTTTCAGTAATTAAATGGTTAATATCATGAGATGAAGAAATATACTGTAGGACAAAATACAGTCTTTTTTAATTTGTTACATATGTGCAAAAACTAGTTCTAACAGGTGATATAGCTCTGGCATGTAATGACGCCAATAAATCTTAGTCTTTTATTTTAAGGTATTTGAAATCTTTGCTCAATATGTTAATTTCAATATGTTATTATCTATGAATATACTAACCAGAGTTACAAGTTGTAATTAAAAGGTAGAATATCCTACAAAAGAAAGATACAGTATTGTAAATTTTGTTCTGAAAATTTTGTTTATATCTGTAGTTCAGAATACTAAGAGGTTACAAATGTAAAGTAAAAGTATAACTATATGTAAGCTTCTGGTACTATAATGATATATAATAGGAACTTAGTATACTTGAGTTTTCCCCATTTGGAGTTGCTTTCTATGCTGTATGAAACACTATAAATAACTCCTTAATACATAATTGTCTTTTGAATTTGAATCTGATTTTTAGAAATAACTAAGAGCCAAGTATGGAAAATAATGTGAACAAATTGTGTAATGCCATTTTTGGTCAAAAATGAGTTGTAGTGAAATTAATGAGAGTTTTACTTGAACAACTCATAAACTGGGTCTGAACATAAGAACATAATTCCAAAGTGTGAATTCCATAAGGAATTCCATAATTCCATAAGGACATAATTCCAAAATAGAGTTTCTGAAATGGTTTAAACAGTGAAAAATATCTCTGGGATAATTTTGTTTTAAAGAATACTTTTCATGTTTTCAAACCATGTTGAATTTGGCCATATGTGGTACTGTCCTCTCAGCTTTTAAAAATATTGAAATAATTCTGTACCTGTTACTAGTAGCCCAAGACCTGAATTTTTTTTCATATGATTCTCCAAATTTCCCAGCTGCCCTTTCCCACAAGTTAACTCATGGTATAGCATGAAGTCTTTAAACCTGCATTAAAACTACAACAGTATCAATTCTGATTGGTTTATAAGGCAGGTAGTACAGATGAATCAAATACGGAGATATAGTAGGAAAAAACTTTGAAAATCCGTTATGATCTTTTACTATCACAATTATCAGTTGCTCCCAGTTACAGTAACCTCATTGATATCACTATGATCACAGAACAGTGATTTTTCATTTTCATCATAAATAACCCCACCTTATAGGCAATTTTCCATTTGGGTTTCTTTTGGTATTAATTGTGATGGTCATCTGTTGACATCACACAAATACACATTTACGCTGTAGCAGCAGTTTTCTTACACTAATTCCAAAGTACCTCTTTTTGAAGTGAGCACTGAATTACAAATGTTATAAAACAATGAGTTTTTTTCTTTATATATCCCTTACATAACTTTAAAAGTAATTCTACTTTCCTTTCCCTACCTCTTACACTTTGCATTAAAAAAAAAGAAAAGAAGGAAAAATAGGACCAAATAACCAAGGGTCCAGTACCTAGCACAGTGCCTGGCATAGAAAGGCATCCAATCAATTGGAATAAAAGGAAAGGTCTTGGCATAGAAATTGTGGACTTAAATACTTTTATCAGTTACAATTTTGGAACTGCGGCTTGGCAGCCCATGGCAGCCATGCTAAGAATGAGATTTGGAGCAGTCAAGGTCCCTGACCGTTCACCAGTTGATTTTTAACTAGGATATTGCATGATAGATGGTTTGCAGGTTTCTGGCTATGTTGTGCAAAATATTCACACTTTGAGAAAAAGAGTGACAGAGATGCCAAAGTCCAGACGGATATACATTCCTAATATGCTGCGTTAGAAAGAGCTAGAGTAGGCTGATGAAACAAGGAGAAGGAAAGAAATAGAAAAGGAAAGACTCATGTTTATTGCCAAAATATCCAATAACGTGGGCTCTTTGTTGCAAACTATTAGACTAGCCTAGGAAGTAACGAGGTTTTCAACACAGCAGCATGTAGTATGAAGCATTATCTAATTTAATCTCTTCTCTGAGGATACAAATTTAAATTTATTTTAATGGTTGATTATGGTTTTATTACTTGAGAAAGAACAAACTAGAATAATGTAAATATTACCCATTGTTATACTTAGTAACATTACTATAATATTTAGTAGAAGTAAAAGTTTGTTCTATTTTTGTAGATCAATATTTAGAGAATGCCTCAGCTCAACCATTGTGGTTATCGGGGTCTCTCTTGAGGCTGATGGAACGTTGACTGGGGCTGCAATCATGTGGTGGTTTGGCTGGGTATGGAGAATCCACAGCTAATAGCGATGACTCACTCATAAGACAACAAATTGCTGCTTGTTTGCAGGTCTTGATTCATTCCTGTGTAGGTCTCTTCTCAGTGTGGCTTTAATGTCCTCAAGACATGGCTGCTACTGGCTTTCTTCAAAATGAATCATCTGAGAGTACAAGATGATAAGGATGACCTGTTACAGCAACCATTGAAGGCACATAATGCCACTTTTTAATAGTCTATTATCAAGCAGATAATTGCTTGAGGAAGGAAATTACATAAGATTATGAATATCAAAGTGAGATAAATTGGGTATTATTGATCACCGATGCTAAAAACGTATATGTAAGTACTGTGTATTGGAAATCAGAAACAATGGTTTATCTTGTCACTCTCCATCTGCCTAACAACTTTTATTAATTTTGTATCTAAGATGATCTCATTTCTCACCACAGAACTGTGTGAAATATTATTTTTTAAAGATTTGTTTATTTATTTATTTATGCATACAAGAACTGGGGTAGAGGCCAGAGGTGGGGTGAGGGGGTGAGGGGTGAGAGGATTCACCCTATGGGGAATCCTCTGTGGGGAACAGAAGAGGCAGACTGACTGAAATATACTGCTTAGGGGAGCAGTGGGTGAGACAGGAGAGGTCTGCTGCATCATGTGGGTCCCCTCCCTGGCCAGGGATCAAACTTGTGCTGCAGTGCCTCCAGATGCTTCACAGTGCAGTGCTTAACCCCTTGTGCCACCAGGGAGGTTCTGGTCTCATTTTTAGATGAGAAAATGGAGATTTAAAGTGACTATGTAATTTATACTAGGTTACACAATGAGCAGACGATTGAGTTAGGATTTCAATACATTGCCACTCGTCGGTTCTATTTAATAATATACAATAAAATATAAACAGATAGGAATACTGCAGTTATTTAATAAATATAAATAGAAGGCGAGATAGTCAGGTGGTTTATTCTCATATATGAGATACTACTCAGGATATATCTTGCCTGATATATTTCTTGTTCATGTATGTTCAATCCTTAGCAGTGTGATCTCATTGTAGCACATCAGAGAAGTAGGCTGACGCAGACTCTACATTACATGCTTCCAGGGCAGATACATGATTTTCGGGGCCTGAAGCTTATACAACTTTGGATACTAATTTTAACAAATACAAAATTAGAAATAGAGAATTAAATATAAAGTCTTGAAGAAGACCCACATAAATGAAGTGTCCTTAAACTAAAAAAAATAATTTTTATTAGTTTCACAATAAATCAGTGTAAAGGAATACAGCTAATCTCACAGTAACTAGTCAAACTTAATTCTGAAAGTGTCACAGTCCAACTTCAACATATCTTGGGCAGCATAATTCTACAGTGTGTTCCCAAGGACAACTGAGAATATTTGCTAAACAGCAGTACTAATTACTATAGTAATCAAGAAGCAGAGGCAGGAGAGATACATCATTTGAATACACAATCATTTCACCTTTTAAACTGTGAAGTATCCTTTTTGTGCAAGAGGTTATTACCCATATCTCATAGTCCACAAGTTAGGATTTTTGGGTCTCCCTTTCTAGAATAGCACAAATATGGGTATAGGCAAACTTGTTGCTCATTTCTAATTTTTTTTCCTTTCTTTTAAAAGTGATCAACACTTTTTCAGATCAATACATTCCTTCTTAGACATACTATACTTTTGCTAAGTTATATGATATGTATCTATGAAGTATAGTATACTGTACACATGTATAGTGTACTCTATACAGATAGGTATCCTTAGATATACTATCTAGACTATAAAGAGCATACATATACTATTAATAGATATGTAATTTACTATAAGTAGGTGCATCTATGTATACATAAATAGATTTTTAGATATATGCATATGTAGCTACATTTCTATATATGTATGACTAAGATATATTTATATATCTAGACAGTAGATATACTGTCTTTCTATACTATAAAGCTATATGTATATATAGTATATCTGTATGCATATAGTATAGATGTACATTACATACTTTGTATATATGTAAATATTAGTTATATATATATAAACAATTTAATTGTGACTATATGGGGTAAGCGAGCTGGGTATCTTCAGTCTGCCCCCATCTTACTGGACTTAGTCTTATCCTTGTCATTCTAACTTGCTTTGCTACACATAATTAATTCAGACTTCTTCCATTTTGCTCTTAGTGGCAACATTTTGTCTATAAGCTAAATAACATTCCACTGTGTGGATATATGACATCTTTTTAATTGTCTATCAGTGAACATTTAGGATATTTCTATGTTCTATCTGTTAATAATTCTGTAATAAACATTATGGATCATATAATCTTTTAAATTGATGATTTTGTGTTTTTTGGATAGATGTAACAAAATTGGATTACTGGGTCATAAAATATTTCCATTTTTGGTTAAATCCCAATTACTTTCCAAAATGACTGAACCAGTTTATGTTCTCAACAATGTAATAGGATTTCTCTTTCTCCACACCCTCTCTAGTTCTTGTTGGGGCACTTTCAATATGTGCCATTACAATGAGTGTGAGATAATTTACCATTACTGTTTTGACCTGCATCACACATATTAAAAGTGATGAACATTTTCCAAAATTCTATTGGCCCTCTGGATATCCTATTTGGTGAATTATCTGTTGAGATTTGATGCCCTTTTATTAGTTGGGATTTTTTAAAAATCAAGCTTAGTAAGCTTTTATGTACCTTGGATACTAACTCCCTTGACAGTTATATTCATAATATAGGGCCTTTCCCTACTTTAGACAATAATCAGTTGAAAGGCTATATAGATTCCCAATTTGTAGTTAGAATATCTTTCAACTGTGTTTATGGTATTCATATTACATGAATCATCTTCCTTTACTTTAGTCCATTGTTGTAGCTCACCTTAAGCTTGTGAAAAACCATTATTTGTAAAGTTAACAGTGCCACATTCTGCTTTTAAAAAAAATTTCAGAAACAGGTTTCCATCTTTCAAGCCATAGGAAGTTAATGGACATAGGAGAATGTATACATTAAAAATGCATACTTAAAAAAGCAACTACCTTCCACTTGGCCAGTTAATTAATACTTTAATAAAAACATAAAACTTACTTATTCAATATAAATCCTCTTCAAAACTCAGCAATCAAAAAAGGCATTTGTGACAACATGGAGGTGAAATAAGCCAGAAGGAGAAAGATAAACAATGGATGGTATTACTAACATGTGTGATACATATTATATATGTCATGTGTAATATTTGAATATTATGAATTCATATATGAATATAAAGTAACTAGGAGTCAGATAAAGACAAGCTTAAAACTAACTCCTGAAAGCTGACTACAGAACTGAAGTATCCAAAGGGGGAGGGGGGAGCTGGGTAAGAGCAAATGGGAAGGAAACACAGTGGACTATGGTGATGAACTAAGAACTATTTTGTGGTGTGTTTACTATGCTGGCGATAACTGATGAGGTTATTCTAATATTATAGATATATGAATATATGTGTATATATTTATATATATATCATATTTTTCAATGTCTTTGGAAACAAACAAATTCAATAAAACTCTTGTCCAGATTAAAAAACAAACAACAAACAAACTTGTGCTGATGTTATGCACTTTAGGTTAGTACAAAAGAAAAGTTGCATACATTAACTGATAAAAGACACTTTTAACCAGAAAAACTTTTAAGTTATAATGAAAAACACTTCTTTGGCACTTTTACCTCTTACAAAGCAAGCAAAAATTTATGTGGAAAAATAGTTTCAGAAATATAATTATTAAAAGAAGAGCACAGAGTTGCAACATTAGTAATTTTTGTTCAGTGTTCCATAAAGCACAAATATAGATCCTTTTAATAAAAATAAGTGGAAAAACACAAATGTCAAAAAACTATTTGTGTCAAGTTTGAGATTTGATAACTAGATGACTTCCTGCACATTATTAAATTAAATCGCTAGTTCATTTTCAAAAATCCATTTTCTAGGCAGTTCAACAGATGTTTACTAGCCAGCTGTAAATGGAAATGCATATTAAAATAGTTCAAATTATTAACAGGCAATACAAGGATGCAAAGATGGGAAAAATTCAATGGAGTGGCAATCTCAATGTATTTCTTTCGAAATAAGATTTTAAAAGTATATAAGGCACTCAAGGAAGTTGGGAGACAACACTTGCTATTTGCTAAATGCTTTTTGAAGCTTTTTCATGTATTCCCTCATTTATTTTTACTAGATAATACCATTGGGTAGACATTATTAAAATCCTCATTTTAGTGCAAATTAGAATTAGATCTCTAGAAAGACATTTTAATCAAGTACCTCGTGGTGTGTAAACCCATAATAAGCTTTCTAGGTGCTGTTTCCTGCCAACACCTCCATGCTTGTGTTTACACTCACAGTTTCTCTGCTTGTAATGTACTTAACCTGCTGGTTCTTTGTCTATAAACTCTTTTTCATTCTTCAAAATTTGCTGGTCCCCTGCTCTCCATGTGGGACAGAGCATGAAGGACAGAGCGATATTGCACCACACTGAATTTATCTATCACATTTATCCATGACAGCATTCACTTGGCTGTTAAAGTGCTTGAAGGCAGGGATCCTGTCTTACTCACCTTTACTCTCAGCTGGAGTTCCCTACAAAAGTGGATTTTATTTCCTGCCACACTTCATGGGAAAATGCAATCACAAGGCAGAGTAAATGGGTAAAAGGAGAGGCAGAATAGAAGTTGGGGGAGAAAACAAGGCCTTTGTTCAAAGCTGGACACAGCCTCAGAAGACAATGCAGCTGGTTGCTCAGGCACCTGGAGTGTCTTCTAGAAGAGTCACATTGGGAGGAAGCAGGATGGAGGCTTTGTCTGCTTCCTCCTTTCTGTCTTTTGTTTTTTTCACTAAAGTTAGACCCATTGGCTGTTACCACTTTCTGTGCTTCTAACGTGTTCCCTTACACTCAGATGGCTGTACTGTACTTTATCTAATCATCAAAGTAGTGGGAGAAGCCATCATCACTTAACAATTAGGTTTTTTTGTTCATTATGGATAGTTTCTGCGTTAATTTGATTTTTAAAAAATATTGCTTTTCTTACTGATTATTGAATAATATTGGTTGTTGAGGTTTTTTTTGGCAACCACTAAAACTTTGTCCTTAAACTTCCCTAACTTCAAAACTTATCTTTTTATCTGGGTTGCTCAAATTATCACTCCTTTAAAGATCTGTGGTTTAAAGCAGGCAATTTGCATACCACCAGATGAAGGACTTCAAAGATCACTGATCAGGCTTCAGACAAAGCCAGAATCCCAGATAAGATACTTAACATTCATTCATTCATTCATTTATTCATTCATTCATTTATTCAACAAATGCATATTAACGTTCTATGGGGCACTTAAAAGCATTAGTAGACAGTTGTAAAAATGACAAGACTAGCAAATCTAACTATCATATCTAAAGACTAAATTTCTGGGCCTCCCTGGTGGCGCAGTGGGTTAAGCAACCCACTATGAGGTAAAACACAGCCACTGCAGCCTGAGTGCGATCTCTGCCTCCTGCCAGGGAGGTGACCCACATGGTGCGGCAGACCTCTCCTGCCTCGCTGGCTGCTCCGTCCCCTCAGCAGTGTACTTCAGTCTGTCTGCCTGTTCTGTTCCCCACTGTCTCTGGTGGATCCTCTCACCGCCCACACCTCTGGCCTGTACCCCAGTTTGTGTATGCTTAAATAAATAAATAACTCTTAATAAATAAATAAATTTCTATTGTGATCTCCTTTTTTTTGAAATTTTTATATTGGTATATAACTAGCCTGTTTATTTTATGTAATTAGCAGTCTATTGCCTTAACCACTCAGCCTGCTCATCCCGTTGCCTTGTGTAATGAAATATATGAAATACCTACCACTCCTAGAGGGCAGCTGATATATCATGTTCAGCTGTTTACTTCCACATCAAAATTACCAAGCTAAAGAAAAACATTGAGAGCAAAGTCAGTCAGCATGTCCTACTTTTGAACCACATTGTGGACCACCTTTCAATTAAATAGAAATCTGGTTGACAGGAAGCTCATATCCATGTATTACTGCAGGATTTTATTGAAATTTTTAATTTTTTAGTTTGAATATTTTTTTTTACCTTTTTTTTTTTTTTACTATACATGTTACATGGGCGAGATCAGGAAATATTTTCATGGATTGTTTATTATGTTTCAAAGGGAGATGATACAATGGTAGAGTTCAGAGAAGGGTAGTGAGTGATAAATGAATTTCCTTATAGCTGAACTTTCCAGGTTCAAATATGATTTCAAGGCACACTAATATGCTAAGTATCTACTAATATATTACTATAACTTTCTATTATGCTAAGTATACTGCTGTGGTTCTAAGAAAAAGAAATTGATATGAAGCATAAATTGATTCTTTACAACAAATAATTACTTGAAACTAAATTCCAGTTGCTTTGGAATTGATAGTGAGACTGCTATACTAGATAATGAACAGATGTAGACTTGAACGAATGGACATATGGTAAGAAGACAATCAGAAAGATAAGTTAGATATCACTGGGAATTTTAAATAAGTTGGGAAAAAATCACTGGATTTTTACAACAAAGAAGGTATCAATGGGATTGTGATGAGATAAATACGAATATCTGTAAGCACAAGCTGTTTCCCCTTATGCAAATTGGAGCTTCTAGCTCATGAGATTTTGAAGACCAGCAAATAAACCTGTAAGATTTTTGGAATGTGGGAACTTTGGTAGATGGTGATGCAGCAGGACTCAGAAAGCAACTTTTTTCTACACATTTTATTATCAAGGAATCACAATCAAAACTGAGGCACTAGAAGGAGCCACCTCAAACTGGGCTATCACTTTGGCTTTATGAAGGAGAGATATATTAATGCATTAAAATAAGAGATTGAGCAAAATCCCTAGAGCATAAACAAAACTAGAAAGCAGATTATGGACGTGGCAAAAAAGGGTAACGTTTGCAGTTACAGACACTATGATGTAAGGAAATCTGGGATAAAAATATGCAAGATTTTGCTGGAACCTGCATCTCCTGGTTATGTGGCATATTTCCTAATTTTCTTTTGATGAGTCACTTTGTGTTATAAACTATTACTTATTCTAACAAGACAATGCATGGCAATTACCAGTATATTTTCTCACGTTATTAAGATTCTTTATACATTGTTGATTATCAACCCTGATTAATCAGAATAAATTAGTGAAGTTAAGTCTATTCACATATATCACCCCCTGTTTCATATTCATATTTATAGGAATCAGTACACAAAATAAGCCTTTAAATAATCTTCCATTCAATTGCTCTTTTAAAAACAGGACAAGTCAAATTAGTGATTAGGAAAAGCCTCATTAGTTTTTCTACAAAAATATACCCAGTTTTTAGAGACTGTTTTAAATAGCTATTAACAACACTGCCACTTAGTAAGAATTCACTATTTCTTGAGTATTTCTCATCTTGCAATTCATTTATGTCTGGTGTTTTACAATATAAGGGTATAGATGATACTCATAATGTAGTAAACAGCAGTGGATATAAATATATATAATTTCATTAGCAGGATATTTGTATTAATTGCAAACACTATTAAAAAAATACTGAGATGTATCAATATGACTGAATATTCCATTACAGTCATACTTTTTAGTGATTTCAAACTGTTTAGGAAATAACGTTAATCATGATTATTTCTATAGTGTCCCTTAAAAAACAATTTAGCTGGAACATATTTTCTTTAATTGCTTTGATTCTTTTCAGATCCTCTTACATTACTATAGGAAAACACTTTAAAATTAGCATGTTAGACCACTGATGACTTGTGCTCCTGGTGTGCAAACTACAGCTCATCTTACCTGCAAAATTAGTGATAGTTTGGAAATAAAATGCCATCCTAGATTCTTAGCATCTGCCTTGTAATGCTGAGGAGTCTGGAACATTCTATTAGAGAGAAGAAGCATTTCACAATTATTTCTACAAAGCCCAGCTGAACTACTGTGACTTCAAAGGACTCCTTTTTATTTATTTTTAAACGTATATTTATTATATCATCCTTCATATTTGTACATGTATGATTTCCCCATGAAATTCCCATCACCATTTCACCCATGCACTCATCAACATAGTCCCTTGTGCTCTTCCCACCCCTGTCCTCATCTTTCTCCCTCCTCTACCCCTACAGTATGTCTCTGATCTATATCCTGATGATTTTGGTTTTTACTTTATTATAGTTACTTTTTTCCACCTGATCCCTTATTTGGTTCCTCCGCAGTCCTCCTAGAAGTGAAATCATCTGATATTTTTCTTTTTCTTTCTGGCTTATTTCACTGAGCATAATCCCTTCCAGCTCTATCCATGTTACTGAAAATGGCATGAGTTTATCCTTTTTAATTGAAGAGTAATATTCCATCTTGTAAATATACCACATCTTGTTCCAGTCATCTATTTTTGGAAATTTGGGTTGTTTATATAGCTTAGCTATTGTAAATTGTGCTGCAGTAAACACAAGGGTGCAGGTGTCCTTTTAAATTAATGCTTTTGTAAAGATGAATTTTGGAAACAACACTAATAGAGTAAACCATTCATTGAAAAGTTATAATGGTCATCCCACGGAAGTAATCTTAGAAGAAATTTTGTGGTTTTTCAGGATTAATAATGTGATAAATACTATCTTGGACACTTGGAATCTTTAATAATTTCTAAACACAAAAACTGGAAAGATCATGCATAATAAGGAAACCAGTGCTGGAGTTAATAAGAAAAGATCACTGCATTCTTTCCAGAATGGAAGTGAATGGCTACTTTATATGTCTCGTGAAGAAATAGATAATGGAATTCGGTGTGACCTGTAGAGCTAAAAGCCCTGCTGCCTTTGAAAATAGAGTATTAGACTAATTATTAAAAGGTGGATGTCACTAGTGCCATAGAGATGAATTTGTACAGTATTAAGTAAACCACAATACTTTTGAAATAGAAGTCCTTAATGATTTTTATAATACGCATTGAAGATTTTTTTTTTCCAGCCTATATGGGTAGAATCCTGTTTTCTCATGAGATTTACATGGTTTTAACAGTCCTTCAAATAAGAAGAAAAAGCATCTATGGTTACTAGTGGACCAACTATTGTGTAAAGATGAACAGTTACTCTAATAAGCCAGTGTGAGGCCAGGGAGACCACAATTTAATTAATCCCTCTAACACAGAGGTGAAATAAAGTCATTCCCCAATGGGTAGAATAAAGTGTAAATGAAAATTCAAAAGACGTCTCTTACAATGTTAAACAGAATTTCCTCTGAAACTATGATTTAAATATTGTGTTTGAGAATAAAGTTATTTTTCTTTTTCATGCAGAAAAATAATAAAAAATACTATTCACTATCAATTACAGCTTTTTTGACCTATTATACAGATTTTCATCCAGAAACAATTTTTTTTTTGTCTGCCTTACTTTACTTGTTAGGGTGTTAGAGGTTTATCATTTAGTGGAATCAAAGTGACTCAAGGATTTAAAAAGCAATCCTGGCTTATTAGTAACCTGTGGAAAGTAAACCTGAGTAAATCACCACCAATTAATATCATCACCATCTGTAGCCTAGTGAAAATTGTATTTTATGCCAGGAACACATAGACAGATTGTATGAACTGATACAGGAAATAAAGCATTAGGGTCCCGGAAGAACAGTGGTGTATAAATTAGCCAGGTACAAGGAATACTTTGGTGTGTCTAATTTTTTAAATCTGAGTATTCATGAAAATGTCGAAGTGCTTCTCTCTACAGGTCACTTCTCTGTCAGGAACATGTTGGTCCCATCTCACTGTCTTAAACCAGACTTCAGTTTTCAAAAATCTATATTGAAACTGTCTTGTGGCTACCTTCTTGTCACACAAGAATATTTCCTTTTTTTTCCCCCTTGAGGTCTCTTTAGCTCATTCTTTCTTTTAAATATAAATATATATATGAATTATTGAGGTAACACTGGTTTAGAACATTTAATATGACTCAGGGGAATAGGCTCACATCTCAGAAGTGCATCACTATACCACACCGACCACCAAAGTACTTGTAACCTTTACTATAGACCGGTGGGCTCCCTCCTCTTTTGTTCCCACCTCATTCTTCCCCCAATAGTAGCCTGTGCTCTACAGTCATATTTCTAGGGTTTGTTTTAGTTCAGTTTGTTAAGTTCTTTCATTTCTTTCTATTCCACACATCAGTGAAGTTCTCCAGCGTTTGTCTTTCTCCCTCTGACTAATTTCACTTAGCACAATCACCTCTGGTTCCATTCATATTGTTACAAATGACAAGAGTTCATTTTATTATTTTTAATACCTGATTCATATTTTATTGTGTGCATTTACTGCATCTAAATCTGCTCATATGTCATTGGACACTTAGATTGGCTCTATAAATGGGCTATTGCAGATAGTGCTGCAATGAACATTGGAGTGCACATATTCTTCTGAATTAGACCATATTTTTCTTATAGAAACTCTACTTCCCTTAACTTCAGTTCCACTAATATTTTCTTGCTTTACATCTACAACTTCATTTTTACCAATTCATATAATCCTTTTGTGGTTCTTTGTCATTCTTCATTCTCTAGTTAGGGGTATTAAAAATCCAACCTTTTTGATTTCTGTTTTCTTCTTTCCTTCTATACATTTTCTTCCTCCACCCCTCCCCTTGCTCCCTTCCCCTCTCTTTCTCCCTTTTTCCTTCCCTCCCTTCCTCCTTCTTTCCCTTCCTTATCTTACCTTTTCTATGTTTTTCTATCATCTTTTCTCCCAACCAGTTTTGGGGGAGAGAGGGTTGGATTTTTTAGTGGAAGAGTAAAGATTCAATCTTTCCTTGATGTGACTGTGGCACACACATGTTTAAGTGTCTCCAATACATATAATTAGCCCTAAATTCTTATCTTACTGGCCAGTTCCTGTTCAGTATTTTATCACTACATCTATGTAAATATGCTTAAAACCAGCAATATTGTCACATCACACTCTTCATTTTGTCATTGTCACTACCTCTAATCAGATTCTCATCTCTTAGGAATTCTAGTTAATTTCAACAGGTATTCCTTTGCAAAACAAAATATCCCCTTGGTATACCTATAAAACCCATTTGGTGAACGCTTTGATGTTTCTCTTATATATTATTGCTATCATTTTTGTCTGATATTTATCACCTCACCACAGTATCAACTGCCACAGTTTCCTAGCTTTCTTCCTATCTATAATTTCTCTTTTTCTCCACCCATCTCATATACCCTTTGCATGGTTAATTTGTATAACACCTAAGTGTGAAACCTGATCATCTGGAAAGACTGAATTAATCATACTATCCATAATTGCTATACATTCCAATAATTTCTTTTGAAGTCACTTGCCTCAAGTGGCTCATTCAAGATGATTCACTATCCTATCTCAAATTGTAATTTGCTTCTATTAGCCTGGTTAATCTTTACTTGTGTCAAATTCTGTTCTTGCTTTGAAGTTCAGTAATGATATTACCTTTTTAATGATGTTTTCCTCAGTATTTCTAGCCTCTATGGCTTCTTGCTTCTCTTAAATTTGATAGTTTGCACCACCAGTCTTCTCTAGATTTTTTTTTTTTAAAGATTTATTTATTTATGCATACAAGCACTGGGGTACAGGCCAGAGGTGTGGGGGTGGTGAGAGGATTCACCACAGAGAGCAG